>JAQFXM010008456.1:0-10639 GCA_034693345.1 Entomobrya multifasciata | reverse complement strand
CCCAGTATACTTTTGCTATCTAAAAGTCACGTGTACTTGCCACCGCTTCATATAGTCTTGGGAAGGAAGGCACAGTAAATAAAAAACAAACTTGCTCAAACAATTGTCCTCGTTAAATTACTAAATTTAAGTGGAAGCACGATAAGTATATACGTTAATTGCGAGAAATTATATAATAAGTAGAAATTACTAGTTCGCTGCCATCCATCCGATTTTCAATTATTCCAAATAAAAATCGTGATTGATTTTAATGCGGTATTTATATACGTGGAGACATACACAACATCAATAATAACATGGAAGGAGTCAATAGACAACATACAGTCCCTTAAATATTTATGTACCCACGCACTTTTACATTGCGGACAATACAAAATCATAATAACTAGATTATCACTTGAGAATTTGTTTTCTCGATTCTCAGCTGATATAATTATAAAATTAGAGGTTTTAGCTTTGGTTATGTTATGGTAATATATTTATTTATGTATTTTACAACTTTGGGTACCTTAAGTAGAACGACTTTCGTTACGAATATTACTTCATATTACTGGTGTTTCCCTTTACCCCAACCTCTTGCGTTGCAGCAATATTAGGGACAAACAATAATATGAAAAAAATCAGTGCAGTTCAAGAAACCCGAAATAGTTGGTATTGTGGTAACAACTGTAAAATTATGCAAAATTCCTAAAATAAGAAATAACAAAAATACATACGCAACTATATATTTCAAAAAGCTTGTCGTTGGAATAAAAAATGACTTTGTTTTCCGCAAAACGTAGTTTTGGTAAAAAATCATGACTCAAAAATACTCACAAGTTGTCATTTGTTATGCTAAAAATATGTATTGTATAACCAAGGAACTCAAAAACAAAAAACAAATACCCGTGACTACAAAAACTTTTAGTTTTGCATTAGTCTGTAGCGATAGAGAACTACGTATGTATTTATTGATTATCTTGACAAATTTGATTTTTAGAAAAAACTGCTTTAATTAGGATTGGCAAAATAAAATTGCTTATGCAAAGTAATATCTTTAATTTCAAAATTAGGCAGACTTAAGTATTTGAAAAATATGTTATGTGTTATAGCAACGCTTAAGTCCAAATCCAATTTAAAAGCAATAAAATCTAAGCCATTTCACCTCGAACAAGTAGTTATTCTCAAGGCAAGTATATCCAAGGAAACCAAATCGCAGTAAGTATTAAAAGCAAAAACAATCAAGCTTTTTGCCTTCTTCAATATTCATTTGCAATATTTTATCATCAATTTAACGGTCATTTGATTCAGTGAATTCTGGCTGTAAAATCTTGTCCAACACAATCAAACATAGATTCTCAGGAGCAAAATGATCAGCGATAGGTTTTACTTCGGTTTTCACTTACTTTTACACGCTGGTTTCAAATTAGGAGCGTTTTCAATCAAATTCGACACAGACACTTGTGCAATTTCCAAGTCTGAAAATCAAATCGTCAAGAAGAAAGTAGCTTTTAGTGCATCACTGTGTATTTTGTGGTTGGTTTTCTGTGTTTATTTAACTTTAGTGGAATTCGTTTCCGGTGAAATTAATAAGCTAATCCTAAACCTGTTATTTACACTATGTGCTATGATTTTATTGACTTCTTTGTCTATCATGATGTTGCATTCGAGTGATGTTGCCAAGTTAATAAATGGAACTTTTGCTTATTTACGTTTCATTGAGCGTAAGATACTTTATAATAATTCCCAGGAAATTTTAAGTAAAATTTATGAATTCATTTTTTAAAATTTCAGACAAGCATATACCGGGATTTAAACGAAATAAGGAAAGAATCAATTGGTATTTTGACATAGCTGCTGTCAGTCTGGTACAATGCAGCTGGCTGGTGTGGTTTATAGTGACACTATATTGTGTTTACAGCCCTCGTGAATTCATTTTCATTGGAAAGATTGTACCTATTAAATATTACTCATATGTACCATTTGGCATTATAAGTGTACTATTCCATACATATGCAATGCTAGTTTTAGAATTATGTTTATCTGTAAATGCTGTGATGGCAGTTACGTATATCTTCTATCTTGTTATTTTAGTTCAAGAACTACAGCTTGGGTCTAAAAGAACTTATAGAATGACAAAAGAAGTTAGGGAAGCTAAAAATATTTGTATATTTTATAGGTCAGTCCAAATTTATCACGAAAACGCTATGTGCTTGTTGGGCCCATACTTAGTAATACTTCATGCACTACTTACAACATTTTTTGTGTTTGTACTCTCAGTTTTTATGCGATTTTGGAATGAGCTGAACTGGTTTATTGTTGGTTCTATTTCAGTGGCATATATTGCATGTTTTTTGTTTTGGATGTTTGTTCTACAAATTGGTAAATACTTGTGGATCCAAGGTAACAAGAATTTTGATTCATGGGGTAAAGTTGGGTTTCAGTGCGATTCGTGGAAAAAGAAGATTATGAGAAAGTTTAGAAAAAGCTGTAGACTAATTTTAATTAGTCACGGGAAAATTTTGGTGTTTGGAAGAATGACACAGTTTGTTTACATTAAAAGCCTGATAGTTTATACATGTAAAATATTACTTGCTTTTAAACGTTTATAAAACAATCATTCTCAATATTAGTGCAATGAGCCTAATATATATGTATTTTAGTCTAAATTGAAAATGCTAGTGACTATAAAGATTTCTAAAATACGTTTAATGTGTTTTTAAATTTTAATACCACTGGTTTGGCCAAAAATTAAAGTGGTTTAAACTGAAGTAAAACAATTAAGTATGTGACAGATGCATTTATGATCTAAAAACAAAAAAAATGCATGGATAATTTAAACTTAAATTCCAATCACATTGAAGCACGAGAATCGCATAGATTTGATTACCAGAACATTAAGTCGTCGATCTATTCGCACATAGCCATAGTACATTAGCCTGCAAGGTGTACGGTCAAGAATCCTCAGGAGTAGTTTGAACTATAAATAAGACCGGCAACAGATAATGCAGAAAATAAACAAACATAGTTTTAAATAATGTTGATTTCGAAAACCATACCTCAGACTTTAAATGCCATTCAAAATCCGATGTGTCCAATTGTTCAAGAAATTCCACAATACAGTCAAACTATTTATTAAAAATATATGATCGAGTGAACTAATCCACTAAGTAAAGTTTAAAACTGACTTACTGCTCTGTAAATTTTCTCTGCAAAATGCACTTGTAGTAATCCAGTGCCTAAGTTGGTAACAATAGAAATCCAAGCTACACCTAAGACCTGGTCAACTGTTATGTGGTAACCAGTGGAATCTTCGTTGATCTTGGGATTTGATCCACTCCAGTACTGTAGTACTGTGTACACTGAAATCGAAAGAGTGATTACTCTTACTAAAATGTGAATTGTGTCAGCTGGCGAGAGAAAATTACTAATATTTTTCATCTGATTTGCTAAGAATGAAAACAATATTTTCCACTTAGTTATGGTTTTGGCATTAAAAGCCATTGCCTTGTTTGATACTTTGTGAGTTGAGCAAACGTATAAGATTTGGCAATGTACTTCTTTATAAACTCGGAACATTATGTGACAAAGAATAAAGTAAAATATTTGTGGTGATAGGGTTAAAACAACCATTGCGAAATAGCTTATGGATCGTGCAAATACATAGATCGTATTTTTTGAAAGATATTTTAGGTTTTCAGCAAAATCAGCAAATCCTGACAATGCAAGAAAGATCAAAGGGAACCAGAATCCAACAAGTTTAATTTTTCGAACTTCCTGCGCCAAGTTTAGCAGGTGAAGTTTACAAGAAAAAGTTTCGCGAAACTGTCGCTCAATTTCATTAAAACCGTTAAGCATTTTTATTGTTGGATCTATTCGTAGCCAGGCTGTAATCAAATTTACAATTGCTTGAAAAAATCCAGCAAACATTAGCGTATATGCAACTGGGGTTTCTAATGATTGTCTTCTAAAACTTAAAACCAAAATTATTAGCTTTTGAACATTTTGCAAACATTATAAATTTATTGTGTATGCTTAGCTTCATAGGTTTAATACTTACGAAGTAATTACTACGACAGCAAAGATTATTCCAAACAAAATTTGTTCAATTATGTTTTTTATAGTTGTCCGTGATATCAGTTTGTAGTAATATATTGTAGTTTTAGTAATGGGGTCCTTGCGATTTGAAACTATGATGAACCCAATTCGTTTTAAAAGACTAATCATTGACAGCAAATTATCGTGAATTTGGTCAGACGGATGAATTTTCTTACGAAAAATTGAATTAGTTTTAAATAAATGATTAGTCATTTCAGAATTAAAATATACTCATTTGCAGGGACGAAAAATTAATCACAGCAAAACCGTAAAATTTTTGGTATCTCAAATTCCAGAACGATTAAGGAAATAAGTTGATTTTATTCGTGAAGTTTTGTAACACATTCGCAAAATGTAATATTTTTTGCTGACGTCTTTTTTTCAACATAATATTTATTATTTGCACATTTACAAAATAAGGTAACATATAATTCGATACGAGTGGAAAAAAATTCCTGTAATATGTTTAATGAGCTTTGAATGGTAATCTAACTAATCTATAAAAAGGTGTGCTAGCTGTTTACCAGTTGGGTGCTGTATATTTGCTTCCAATGTTTTTAACTAGTAACTTACATTTGTTAATAAGATCACGATTAGTGGCCTGGAAAACCATTTGCTAATTGATACACATTGTTTACTAAGAGCTTATTTGCAAACCTACGTAATCGCCGTTGGTGATAAACTTTTTCCACATTGTAATTGTAATTTATTAAAGTACAGGTTAACTGATTCCACCCTGCATACTTATACACTATAGGAGTAAGAGCTCCCATCGGCCTCGCCGCCGCCTTCAGTTTCACTCAATTCTAAAAGTAAAGTATAGTTACAAGCGTCGTTTCAGTACCTAACATAGGTTTAAAGCGTTTAAATCAGATTTTCCTGATAAATCTATAACTAATTTGTTGGAGTCACTACCAATAAAATGTTAATATATCTTAATTAAATCCTGGTTAGCATTTACAAAAATATTAGTGTCTAGTTGACTTGTATTATATTTATTTGCTTGACATAATTTATATTTTAGAAATACTTCTATGTTTCAATATAGCTTCAATTTAAATTACTGGTATCTCATGCTACGATATCAGTTTAGAGGCTCGTATTGCAACAAGTTATCCAAAGCCATATAGTAAAACAAACCATTTTTTGAGAAAATATTCTTTACCGGTGTATTTAAAGCGGCTCGTGCTATTTGAAATAACATATGCCCTTTATTAAAAGACTTGTATACTCATAGTTATACCAACCGATAATTAAACATATATGAGTACTGTAATACATCGGGATATATTTAGCATATGACTACTTTTACCGAGTGATTTGACTTATTTTCACTTGCTGGGAAAAAATGTAAGCCAGTCTTTCCCAAATGGTAGATGTAAAGAGTCGACCGTAGATATAATAATTTTAAGGTATTTTTGAATATTCGTTTCACATGGAATAATGTTGCATGATGTTATGTGTACGTACTTATATCGGAAATTTAAAAATCGAAGATACAATAAATCAATATTTTGACCAAATGAAAGGTTTAAAAGGCCTTTTTATACTTATATTATAGATGTGAGTAGTCGTTATACATTTTCTAAATATATGTATATTCAAAAAAAACTTCCAGGCACAGTGGTTATTTTAGAAATGAGCTTATATTGATACGAGTTTTCCATGTTTTGAGCAATTTTTTCTCATTTTACAATACTTTTTTTTGAGTTATTAAGCATTAAATGTAACATATAAAGTATTTAAGGTACTTTTTAGAGTATTTTAATGTACAAAAAATCTTTCTATAGAATATAACATAAAATAAAATAAATCTAACATTTTAAAGAAGACACTCACTCGCAAAATAAAATTCGTGGAAGTTAAAAGTAGCATTTTTAAATCAGCAAAATGATCAGTAACCGCTTATTCCAAATGCTTCGCCTAATAACAAAAATTGGTTGCATATCAGGATCATTTTCAATAGATTTCGATAAGAATTCCAACAAGGTCTCGAAATACTATGGAGTAAATAGCAGCCGAAAAAATTACGTTGTCAGTTTTTTAAGTAAAACGTGGTCTTTGGCATGTATATTTCTAACAATAAAGGAATACATTGACGGTGATATAAATCATTTTACATTGAAACTGCTACTTACGCTAATAATACTAGCGTTGGCTGTTGTATTATCTATACCAAATACGTTTCTGGACGATTTGCTGATTTTCTTAAACAAAATGTTTAACTTTTTGGAATTCACCGAACGTAAGTTTCCCAATTAAATGGCTGAATGTCAATGACAATTTTTTTAGTTTTAATTGCATTAATTTTTTGTTTAGAAACGTACATGCCAGATTTTCAAAGAAACAAAGCCAAAATGAATTGGATAATTGACCTAGCGGCACTATCGGTCATTTTTGCTTGTGGAGAAGTGTTTGTCCTATTTTCACTTTACAGCTTCTACGATCCACGAGATGCAGTTTTTCTTGGGCAGCTTATTCCGGAAAAATATTATTCGTATTTATGTTGTGGCTTACCCATTGCAATTCTTCATACATACATGGTTTTTGTATTTGAAATAGCTCTTGGTACTATTGGAGTTGTCGTGGCCACATATTTGTTTTACTTGCAAATGCTTCTTCAAGAACTACTTTTGAAACCAAAAAGGAAATATAGAACTATAAACTTATTAAGGCAACCAGATAATCTAAGGATATTTTATAGATCGTTACAAATGCTACATGAAAATGGAATGTGTTTTATAAGCCCCTACATAGTTTTAACACAGCTTTTTATGATCTTCTTTTGTATTTTTGTGCACGTTATCTTTCTTGAATTCTGGGATGAGCTTAGTTGGATCGTTATTGGTTTTGTGGGAGTTGGTTATATAGCTGGTGTAACATTTTGGATATTTGTTTTACAAGTTGGGAAATTGTTATGGTTAAAAGGAACCAAGAATTTTGGCTCATGGGCTAGAATAGGTTTTGACTGTAGCAATTTTGAAAAGAAAACAATGGTCAAGTTTAGAAAAAGTTGTAGGTTAATTTTACTTCGGCACGGTAAAGAGCTGGTTTTTGGTAGAATGACGCAAATTTTCTTTATTAAAAGTTTAATAATTTATACTTTCAAAGTTCTTATAGGTTTAAAAAAGCTTTAATGTAGTGATGTCAAATGAAACTCATTCAATTATAGTAAAAAGATTAATTTGCTATTTATGTACATAGGCTCTTTGGATTTGTGTATGGTGAAATTTTAGTATAAGAACTTTATTCTTGAATTGATGTGGAAGTTAGTATTATAAAATATTAAAGTGTTATTTTAAAACAATTTAGTGAATAACTGTTATCTAATGACAATTCAAGACTTGGGTGTATTTTCTCGACATTAGAGTATGAAATATGTCCAAGCTGTTGTTAGAAATGAATCTTGTATTCAAAATTTATGGATGTAGAGCGGATTGCATGTAATTCAATATTTTTAAAAATATGAAATTTTCCATGTCCAAAATTAGGTCAAAATATTTTGGAATGTCAGCGGAAAAAAGATCCACGACTAATAAAAAAAGACTTCTCACAAAAGAAGAGCTATTAAATTCCGGCGACCTATGCACATGCACAAAATTTTGTTTGCTGACAATAAAATCCAATTTCATTTCCACTATAAAGCAGACTAAAGTGGTTTAAACTGAAGCAACACAATCAGGTACGTGATGGATACATTGAAAGTCTGCATAAGAAAAACATTACTCATCGGGTAAGATTTGTCTGCTATTTAATATATACATTTATACATATGTATTACCAATAGTATCAGTTTGCGATCCACAACTATTGTATTAAAATATTTAATTTTCCATGGTGCTCGAGAAAGTATATCCAGAAGAGATTTAAACTAAAAAACAAAACAAAAACTATACATTTACAAGAATAGTTTTTAAACCGCCTGGTTTCGTATCCTTTACCTCAAGTTTTGTTTCGCAAATGAGATTAGATGTATCAAACCTCTGAAGCGTTGCAACTATTTGCTCATGCTGTAAACGATAAAATATCGACTAGCTAGTTAGGACTTACTGCAGTTTATACAAGTAGAATGAAATGAAAATATGTTAGTTTACCGCTTTGTAAATTTTCTCAGTGAAGTAAATTCCCAATGCCATACTGAGCAAATAGACTATAATAGTTGTGTAAGCCATAGTAACTACCATATTCGTTGTTACCCCAAGCAAACTTTCCTTCGGCTTTCCAATAGAGTTCATATTGGAATTTTCCAGTATATCCATGCCGTTAAGAGATTTTAGAACCGTATACAGCGACGTGGTTAAACCAAGAACTCTAACAACTAATGTGATTGAGCCCGACAGTGATACAAAATTGCTTATGCATCCAATTTGGTCATGAGTAACAAGCAAGATATCTTTCCATTTGGATACAAAGTTGCAATTGACATATGCGCAGTATTTGGTTTTAAAGTTTTGATGGCAATTCAATTTAAGTTGTATTTTTTCATGTAATGAATTATAAATACGAAACATCACATGGCAAATAACAAAATACGTTAACTGTACCAAAGACCCTATTGAAGTCATAAACACAACTCCAGTATATCGTAGCAGATATGAAAATACATCGATTAGATTTTGTGGTTTGTTTACAATGACTTGAATAATTCCAGACGCCGCGCAAATGCAAAGAGGAATCATAAAATTTATAAGGTATAGCCTTTTAACCTCCAAATTTAAACCTGCTAATGCCAAAGTAGAATTAAAGGATTTCTCAAATTGTTTCTCAATTATGGTCCATCCGTTCAAAAGCTTTATTCCGGAGGATATTCGAAACCAAGCAGATAGAACCATGAGGTTTGCTTGAATGAATCCACTAAAAAGAAGGATGTAAATCACCCAATTTTTTGGAATTGGACTAAGAGAGTTTTACCAAATTTGAATAAATATTTTCAATTATCAAAATATTCAAAGTAAAGTCAATCAATTTCTTACGTTGTAACTATTACTCCAATGAAAACAAGTGTAATGCCAATTTGTGCTAGTAAAGCCATAGCTGTATTCCAAGAAAAAAGTTTGAAGCAGAAAACATTCCTTTGATTGTTCTTGTCTTTGTGATTTGTGACCATAAGGAACCCAATTATTTTTAAAAGTGTCCGAATTAACCACATTGATTCGTGTATTGTTTCAGCATTCAACATATTTGATTGGCGGTAAATTTTGAGTAAAATCACTCAACAACTTTAAGTCTCACAGAGTATATAAGATTATTATACAGCAAAAAAATTAGTATGAAACATGAAATAAAAGGAAATAGTTACACTAGCAGCCAAGCAAACATTTTTTTTCTTGATAATTCAATTAAGAATGTATGAGCCCACATCCTAATATGTTTTAATGATTCGACGAGAAATATGTGTGAAACATTTAGATAATTAGAATAACAATTTATAACACAATTATTTTATTAGCTTAGCACTAAAATTATTGATAAAACCTTAAAGCATTAGGCATACTAATTTGCAAAATATCTAGATTGACTTCATTATGTACTAGGTTCTATTTATTTTGTAATGAATAATTATGTCTACACTTGTTTCAACAAAACCATTAGGTGTTTTATGAAATTAACATATTTGTATATTTTTATAACAGCAGTAAACTTACTAACTCACTCAAACAAAAACTAATCATTGTTAAAGGAGTAAACTCATCAATGTAATTTACCGACGCAATTTTAATTTTCAGAACAGGGCAAGACCTAAAAAATCTTTTGTACCATTTATTTGCCAATAAATTCCTCATAATTGCATTTCTGTCACAATTTTTCAATGCACTAGAAACCGAGTAGATTTGAGCTTTTATTCCATAACAAAACATAATACCAACCAAACTATCGAAAGACCCTACTGCATATATCATCAATTGCTGTGCAGGTATAACATCAGACAATCTAACAGAAGCGTACAGTCCCAATGTAAGAACTGCAGTTTGTGCAAATATTTTACTCAACACAAGATACTGTGCATGAAACCCGTTAAATTGAATCAACAATACTTGAATGCTTCGAAACATTAATGTTTCCTTTTGTACCCGTTTTTCATAGGAACGTAGATTCGATCCAATTTTAAAATTTCTGTTCAATGTTCCCAATAACGCTCTGTAGTAAAGCAGGTAATTTCGAATGCAGTATGACATCAAAAATGAGTATTGATACTCAAGCATGAACCCAGAAAATATAGTAAACGACACTATAGCTGATATACAAATGAAAGAAAATTTTACACCTAAATTCCAAATGAAATCAGTGTCATCATTGTAGCTTTGAAGGTTACATTGTGGGATAAATTTGTATCCAAAATTTGCTGGTAAGCACGGGGCAACCCAATATCCCATAATAAATGCTGGAGTACATGTCGCAATGGTAATCAAGCCTAATTGTAAGGTAGCTCCAACCAAAAGTTTTAGGATTTTGGATGGATTTTTCCAAGTTCCTGCACAAGTTATAAAACAATTAGTTGAATTTGCAAATTTGTTTGAACTTTTGGAAGGAGTAAGACGATGATGAGTGGTTTACCAGTAGA
>JAQFXM010008455.1:0-10639 GCA_034693345.1 Entomobrya multifasciata | reverse complement strand
TTGTGCAACCGGAGTTGGAAGCATTTTCGTTTTGATCTTTATTTTTCATCTTTGTTCGGGAGCTAGAGTCCTGAAACGTTGTTCCTAATTGGGAACTGGTCCTTCATTTTTGTTATCCATTTGGAGGGTAAAGTTGGCAGGGATTTATTGATTTCGGCCCTTGTGCTATCGCGAGGAATTTGGGGATTTCAGGGATAAAAGAATTTCAATGTGAGCATTGCCAAAAAAGTTTCACCCTAAAAGCTCACTTAAAAACACATTTGAATACACATTTAATAGAAACGCCTTTCAAATGTAGTTTATGTGACAAGTTTATGGGATCTTCTAGTGCTCTCAAACGTCATCTCCAATCACATACTGGAGAGATGCCATACAGTTGCCGGTGTTGCCCCAAAACATTTTCACAGAAGTCACATCTGCAGCGACATGAGAATATCCACAATGACGTCCGACGGCATAAATGTGCAATTTGCAATAAGAAATTTTCAAGAAAGAGCATTTTGAATCAGCACATGGTGGTTCACGCTAATTTGAAAGCATTCACATGTGAACTCTGCAAAAAATCATTTACTCAAAGACAAAACTTGAAAACACACATCAAAGTGGTTCATAAACAAATAAATGAGCACAAATGTAATTTGTGCGGAAAAGAATTTTCTGCCAAGAGGACTTTGGAAGGCCATGAGAGAGCCCATACTGGAGATCAAGGCTGGGGGGTTCGTTCGACCGATCCGATCTCTCGAACAGTCGAACACTCACAATTTAAGAGCGATCCGAACATACGAACAGTCGAACACTCAAAATTTTAGGCCGATCCGAACATACGAACAGTCGAACACAACAGAATTTTAGGTCGATCCGACCACTCGAACATACGAACACTTATAATTTTTGTCGATCCGATCATGCGAACAGTCATACTCAAAAAGTAAATTGTATTTATCTCTGAAATTTATTTTATTTGCAGCTAAAACAAACAAACCCTTAATTTTCTTTAAGTAATGTTTTCACGAGCAGAAATTTTCAATAAGATTTGTATTTTATCAATTCAGAATAACATTTCTCCAATAAATAATGAAGCATCTGCTTAAGATTAACGACTTAGAAGTTGTGTTCATCGTGAGACGGTGTGCAAGGAAGGTTTTGTTACCAAACAATTAGCCATGTACCGACATATTTTGTAAAATATGGTAAAAATACTTGGCAGAGATACAAATATACACGATTTTTAGTTTTCTTATTCCATTCCATTCGATAAATCTAAATGACAAGATTTACAAAGTATGTAGTACGAACATCGAACAGTAAATAATTTCTAAGATCGAACTCGATCCGAACGCGAACAATTTTCTTTTATTAGTCGATCCGAACGCGAACTCGAACAGTTCGGATCGAGTTCGCGTTCAGATCGCCTTGTTTTCGATCTTACTGTTCGGTCGAACGCAAATCCCCCAGCCTTGCTAATCACAAAGCCAAACTACGTGCTTTTTTAATATTTAAGACAATTGCCCATACGAGTAAACAACTTTAGCTTCATTAAAATACATAAAGGACCATATGCGTAAAGGGGTGTTTTTGGCCCAAAATTCAAAAAAATCTTTAGTTACACAGATTTATTAAGTTATTCAAGTAATTCGTTTCAGTGAAGGTTTCAGTTCAATCGGACTACCCTGCTCAGAGTTATGGGGATCAAAATTATTTTAGTATTGACACCTTACATTAATTATGCAGGCAAATGATGGGTGGTACACCAGAAAATACGACATTTTGTTATTCAATCGACCCTTGCAAAGCCGTCTAAGTAAATAGCTACAAATGTTGTGTGTCAAAAGATTCCCTATAATTAGGAGTCTCAGAATCCGAGTACCCTTAACGCAACTCCAACTGCGCTCTGAATACGACCTCACCAAATATTCTATGGCGGGTCCAAAAAAATTGAAGCGTAAATTTCTAGCACACATTCACCCTAATACTTACCCAAAGTCACCAAAGGATTAATTTGAAATCATTACATAGCGAAATTATGAATGACCTTTTTGGCCTCTGGCAAGTTTTTACTCCTTGTGCCCACCAGATGCTACCATGCTCAAAATTTGCCATAACAATTTTTTAATGCCTACTAACATGAATGCCAAAAAAGGGGAAAATCGGTGACATCAAAATTTTTTGATATGTGGTGACATAAAATACACACACATATACTTTAACAAACCTTTTATGTAATGACAACAATTGTGAAGGAAAATAATTCGAGCATATTCTGCCGTCAAACTTAATATTTTGGTTTATTATCGTTTATTAAACACTCCGCATGGAACCGAATGACATAATCAGGTCAGAACATTTAAAAGATAGTATATTAATACAATTTTCAAATTTATTTCAAGCATTTAAATCTAGTACAACTGTTTGCTCAACTTATTTAAGCATTTAAACAAACACACACATATGTACATGAGATCACACTTTGTACAAAGTTACAGCATAATAAATAATAACTATTTAACGCATCATGCATTGTTTTAACTTGTAGCATTTAAGAAGTGTTAAAACAATGTTGTAAACTTTAAAGAAATACATTTTTATAACAAACACGATATACCTTGTTTTGCTATGTGCTTCAAATAAAAACATAACGAATGATATAGCCAAGCCAGATAACAACATGAGAAATATTTGCAAAATGTTTCCACTCATGCTGGGTTTTTTATCTTCCAAACTTTTGTACGTCTTTTCTTCAATGAATTCTTTGCTGTTTCGAATAAAATCATACCACCATTCCCACAAGCCAGCTTCTTTTACACGCTTTATTCTGTAAAGTACAATTGGCTGTATCCAACCTTGAAAATCTAGACCAATGCTAATATTTGAGTAATGCTCTTTGCCAATGTAGACATTTGGTGTGTTATTTCTGTGAAGCATTTTCCTGAATTTATTGACAACAATTTCAGGGGCAACAACAGCAGCTCGGTTGCATTCCGAAAGAAATGTTTCAAGGAGTTTATCCTCTTTGTCCCATACTGTATGTCTTATGGCATCTTTATATATGTCCTCGAAAAGATCCTTTCTTATGTAGGGATAAAATGTAGAAGTCATCACGTCACCAATTTGGGAATGCAATTTTGAGTTCTTCAAGATTAGAGTCCACGGCCTATTATTGGATTCTTCTGTGAAAGAAGCTTTTTCCCACTCAAAGACTTCTGAAGTGACGCCAAGCTTATGTAAATGTTGTGGATCGAAAGTTAAAAAATGTGGAGTTACACTTGTTAGATTTGGAACTGCGCCTCGTGTCTGATACCACAAAGAGGCTGAATCAAAACTGAGAAATGCTGATCTCGAATAAATTGTAAAGTTATTATCTACAAGTTCATGAAACTTCTCGTATGGAATGGTTTTCCGCAGGGTAATGATATTGTACACATTTTCACTCTTGTATGCATTGCTTAAAACAATTCCAACTAGAAGAAAACCACCAGTAACATATCGTAAATTTACTGTAGTTGTTATGCTGTTGGGAAATGGGTCACCTTGCTCGAGTAAAACTTTCAGATTTTGTAAAAAGTGTTGCATATTTATAATGGAAACGCTGTATAATTTTGGTTTTGGTACCTGCTTTGGTATTCTAGCAACCACCCAAGATATTAGAATAATGGACGCTAAAATTAAAAACCACACAAACTTATCGTACACAGCGAAAAGCTCTAAAAATGGAATAAGTTGTGTTCCCCTATCTCCACCACAACTTACAAACCTTAAATTAGTAACTTTGTCTGGAATGGTCAATATTCGATAATTTGAGTGTTTTAAAGGTTCCCCTTCGGCAATGAAATCTGTTCCTAAATACATGCCATACCGACTAAAAATTTCTATTATTTCACCATTTACACATTTATGATAATGATCGTTTAGTTTAAAACTATAATTGGCCATAGATTCCTGCAACAAACTAGCCAGTCCGTGAAATAGTAAGTCGTATGCATTTGGAAATGATAAACTGGCAAACGACTTTATTTTAGAGACTTTATTTTCACACGTGTTTAAATGGTTTGTGATTCCGTAAAATATTCTGTCGTTTGTAGTGCTAAACGCAAAGTTTTTCAATTCCCAATGAAAGTTGGATTGTTCTGAAACTTTGGTATATCCATCTAATTCATTTGAAATGGAATTCAATTGAACAACTTTTCTTTCCAGAGCGGGTTTTGTTACTGAGCTGCTTTTGCAGGATCCACAGTTCTCAATCTTTTGAAAAATTGTAATGTTATTCGATGTGTAAAACGTATTTTCTGTCACTGTTTTAGTGTATCCCACCAAAAATATGTTGTTTGTAAGAAGTGGTCTGGACGTTATATCATATGGAACTTTTGAAATGTAGCCTTTTATCCAAGAATGAAACATAAAGAACTCTGCATCGAATGCTCGGTATAAACTTGTACTTTTCTTGGGTTTAAATGTTTTGAAAGATTTGTTTAGAATTAATATATGTACGACTGGAATGCCAGAAGGTTCCATTAGCCGAAATAGTTTTGAATTAGTGAAAGACTTGAACTGAAAAATGTAGGGATAAATTTCAAAACTTTGTGAATCAGGGTAAATTTGCACATGAACTAAACATTTCCATGGCTTATGCTTGGACGAAAATTGGAAAAAATTTAGACCAGGTTTAGGTTTTATATGTTTCGAATAAAATTCTGAAAGTTTTGTCATACTGATGAACTTTGACGTTGTGTAATTGAGAAATTTAAAGGCCTTTATTTCTCTGATTATAGCCGGATGGGTCGGAGGTAATATATCTATTCTTTCATGGTTATCAATGAAAATAAAACACATTCTTTTGACGAAAACATCGATTTCAGAATTAAAGTTGGAAATTGTTGGGCTGTACAAAGTTTTCTTAGTGTGTCCCATGCTAAGAGAAAATAGCAGAACTTTAAGCAGCAACGGCAAACTCATTTTTCAGAATAAAATTCAATACAACTCAGAAACGTTAAGGAAACAATAGCTCAATATAAACTTTCGGTGTAAAGTCGTAGCAAAGCTTTCGTGCTTTGGATGTGGAATTCAGCATTAACATTATGCTCAAGAGCCCATTATATTTAAAAATCCAATTTTCTGATGTGGTTATCTATTAAATCTATCATTTTGCACCTATTGTAGTAGTTATAGTGTGTAATTAAAATGGCAAAATCTCATTTTACAATACAGAAGCATGGCAATTATAAAGTTGAACATCATTGTATTAAATTGTAATGCCTCATGAGTTTGCAAATAAAGTCCTATATACATAATACTATGGTTGTGTAAAATTTATCTGCTGTTATATATATAAGAATTCAATTTAACTGTTTATCATAATTGCTCTGAAGTATATCAATTTTTGATATTATGGTTAATTACTACTGTTTTTCATTATCTGGATTGCCCATTTCGAGTTTATAAACTTCCAAAGAATATCCAATTCGATGTATAAATTAGCCTACATTTTTTTGTCGAACTATAGAACTTATGAATTTAGTTAAATCTATTGAAAAGGAGTGTTTTCTGTTAATGCTTACAAGCTTTCTACACAGTTTTTTGGAATTCGTTATGTCCAGAAGATACGAGACTAAAAATGCACAGTTTTTTGTATATTGCTAGAGTTATTTAACTAATAGTATTCGAGACTTAAAAAATAATTCCCGGATAACAAATTTAAAATTGCATATTTATCTGAAATTTTGGTGTTCCAACACACTTCCAATAACATACTTGACATAAATTAGTGGCTATGGTAAAACCAAAAAACTCGTGGATTTTCAGATATTAAGAGTAAACCTAAATTTTCAAGGAAAGTCAAGCAATAAAACATTATTCAACACTGTTTGCAATCTGAGGAACAAAAAATTGGTAACGATTGAACAAGAATGAAAATTTAACAAACTAATAATAGGAATAATGCTCAAACTAAAAACTTAAGCTAGCGAACGAAAAAAAAAACGATGTAATGTACATACGAATTATCCCAACCAGAGATAGTTGAATAGCAGGTCGATGGTTTGGTAGTTATTTCTCATAAAGCCCAGAAACTCAAAAAATGAAATTCTGACAACAAAGATAGAAGGGTCAAGAATGAGATTAGATACTTGTCAAAAATCCAAATTTGAACTCCAAATTCCGTCAGTAGACACAAAAAAAGGAAGTTGAGTGTAAAAAATGCACGGTTAACCAATAACTACACATATAAACATATACGCAATACGCACGCATTGTCAAAATGTAAAAAGTGCATTTAAGCCTTTAAAACTCATGCTTGTTCTTGCCATTGGGGGCATGCATAAACCAAATACATCAGATTGGTGATATGACACTAATCATATTTAACTTAAGCTTAATTTCAACACAAATATGACTGATATCAGGAAAATGTTTAATTTTCATGAGAAATTTAATTCTTCAAAATCTAATGATATTCTATAATGACGTAGATGATTCATTTATAAAATTTATTTTATCTGACGAATATAGTAACTACTCTTCATATAGGTAACTTGTGCAATTATAAGCAAATTTCTGGAGAATTGTAAATGCTCCTTAGTTGAATATTGAGTAACAATACTTTTCACCCATTAAAAGAGTGTTAATAGCTCCCTCTCGGAATAATCATTTTTTGGAGGTAGAATCAGCACGCTAACTTTTGGAACTCTGGAAGGTTTAATTGAATGTAAATATTCTGGTTCACTGAAATTCCGATAATTTTTTTTGGAAGCTTAGATTTTAAATGCTATATGTGTGGAAACAAATGAAGATGAACTTCGCATTTCTACGTGTTCGAACGCGAAATTAAATCAAAGAATTCAAGCTGACTTTTTTGCACCTGCGGATTAATCGCTCTGGTAAAAACGTGATTTCTGTGTACTCATTCAAATGTGTACTCATCTGCCGTTTTATGAATATGTTCAAATGTATCAAGTTGTCGTACAATATTTGGGTACTGATTGGGTAAAAAATCGATTCCCATGTGGTTGTCAAGTAAACCGAAGCCTTTATGTTTTCCAAACATGTCCATCACTGTATTCAAATTATGGACTACAAGCTTATCCAATTGTTTGCCTTCAAAAAAAGGCTGGAACGAAATTATATAATTTCTGCCAATGCCAGTAAAAGCACATTTGAACTCCTGCTTAACTTCATATTAATAAATTGTTAAATGATATATGTACACGTTTTGTGGTTTAAATTGGCTTGGTGTACTTATATATACAATAGCGCTTTGTTGATTACTATGTTTTGTTCATTTTTGAATGTCAGTGTTACTAAATTTTGCAAAGTTAGATGTTAAAACGCTCACTTAATTGCAGTACCCGACTTTTTAACATTCAAACCAATTTCTTAAAGACTCACTTTATTTTGATGATACTTTACTGTAAATCGCACCACATGCATAGGATTAAAAATTACTTATAATTTTTCCTCAGTTGAAGCTCGTGTTGCCGTTCAAAATATTTTGCCTAATTTTTAAAGCTTTACTCGTAAAGTCGTAACTCTTTTGCATAAGCCTTAAGCATACATTCTTTGTTCTTATGCAGGTTGTCTATATACATATGTTGCGTCGTTTGAGTCACAAAGAAAGCTCATAAAAGCTATAAATGAGTTGGATAATAATGAAACATAATTGCACTTTTATATAATGAGCCGATAGCCAATTTATATTCTACATAGTCATATTTCTTAACGGTAGTAGTTGCTATTTCAATTTCAAAAACCAATGATAATAATACAATTAGTAGATTTTTTAAAGGTTTGTAGTGTCGACAAAACAAATTTTAAGGGAACATATAACGATTAATTTGAAGACTTTACTTTGGCGACCCTGTATGTCAATGATGGGGCATAGTTAAGTGTAAAAGCGTCATGTTGTGTTTGGGATAAGATCAGTACAAATGTAAGTCACACTTATGAATAATTAAACATGTAGGGTAATGTAGGGCAAAATACAGAACGACAACTGAATTTGTAATTTAGTTGTTTGTGAGTCGTTGCTCTTCTAAAAATTAAAAACCCAACAAACAATATTGCTGAGACAAAATCCAAAAACTTAAACTATTAATAGTTTTTGACATATTTGTGTTTGCTTTTATTTTTCTTAGTATATTACCCGTATTCTTCTAAAAAGGGTTTATATATGTGTATTAACTTTTTACACAGCTTTATTACAACGGATAAGTACAAATTATTTTTCCGTCCAGTTTTTTATAAGATTCCTATAGTATGTCTAAATATTATAATAAATCAGATACTTTTCGAAATATATTTGCAACATGGAAAGTTCCGGGTGAAACTAGAATTTTGCTTTATTTTTGAATGTTGTATGACAGGTCGAAAACACACAGAAAACAATTTACTTTCTTGGAAAAAGGTGCTAAAACAAGTAAACGTCTGTAAAACATTCTTGACTTGCCATATAGAACTGGAAATAATGACACATATTTTGTACTAAGCATGTATGTAAATCCTTCATTTTTAACAACAAAAAGTAAACTTGGTTTACCTTTAAGTTATTTATTAAAAATTAAAAAGTCGCAATATCCTATCGACACTGTCAAAACATAAAATTAAGTTTTGGTGCCAATCGTTAACTCTTGTACCGTTGAATATTTTTTAGTTATTTTGTTTTCTTTGTTCAAATAGCGAAAGTTGAGAAAACTAAATACTTTATAATGTCACTTTTCACTACAAATTGTTAATGCTACATCCATAAGAGGAAAGAATCCTAGAAAGGTTAGGACAGTTGCTCCGGAAATAAATAAAATTGAAGCCAAAAGCATTGTATCCTGACGTCTATTAAGACTTGAACCAGAGAAATGAATGTTTTTATGCGACAACTCATTTGGGCTTTTAACAAAAATGTTAAGCAGACAACAAAATTCACTTGAGCGATTGTGAAATCCAGTCCCATGAATTTCCGTGGCTGTTGTTAGCAAAAGTACAAACTCATAGAAAAGGATTCGAATCTTTATTTGTTTTCTTTTGAAGTATTACACAAGTTTAGTACAAATTAAGCTGCTGTTACAACAAAAATTAGGAAACTAAATACGTGCAAAATGACTTGACTAGCAGATGTATATTTTGCTGTTTGAAATGTATTGTCGTTTGATTTACATGAAAGTGGGATAAACGTAAACGAAAAACGATGAGATATTTGCATAAACTGAGAAATAACTCGAATAATTTTTCGGGGTGACATGATGTATTTTTTGGGATCTCTTGTTATAGCGAATAAAGAAATGTAACTGATTTATAAAAACGATTTCAGGCAGATTTTTAATTACGAAATAAATTTTCACGTGCTCAATATTTCAATGTCTTCTTGTTTTCGTTAGCTAACCATCTTGATAAATATTGAAACCCGGTGCCCATTGTTTAGTAATGTTTGACCTAAGTTATGTAATGTTATAAGCTATAACACGACATAACTTAGACTAGCTAAAAGACGACAGATTTAAGTGGGAATAAACCATGTCACAAGAAAGTTGTGAGCTATTCTAAAAGTAAAATAATTTTAGTTAGTTTACCTGATGTGATGTGTCTGTGACAGCTTATCAGACTGATAATGATTTTCAATAAGATTAATTCCCTCTGGTTACGAAAACAGAGTTTTCTATAATACAATATGAAATCTCCTGTCAAACCTATTAATCTACGCTCGACAGGATAAGTCGAAGAAGTTATATTTCGGTCACCTTCAAAAGAAGGTTATTTGGCCACTTGTAAGTTTTTTGATTAAATATTTTGATATTAAACGACAAAGGCTCGTCGAATAAGTAAAGAAATAACTGCGGAGGCTTGAACTCCACGAGTCCATGACTGGTGCTTTTTTATTGTTTTAAACACAAACCTAGTTTCGATTCTAAAATAAATTGACATTACTTACGTAATTACTTCATAGTTTGAGTTCAAAAAATAATTTCACCTCATTTTTATTTATAAGGTTTACCATGAATAACACCATAACAGTAAATTTTAAAAAATCTTTTCGTCTCGTGCGTTACAAAAAATACACGTTGTAACGAAGTTTCATTCTAAGATACCCGTACTTTGTAATTAAACCACGTTACTAACATTTTTAAAAATTCTTTTAATTAGATCTTTTGAAAATTTATTTAAAATATAAAACTAATCTAGTTGTTGGTCATAAAGTCATATACATTGCGAAACCATTATTAAATTTACGATGTTAACTGCTACCTAACTAACATTTAGCAATACGAGTACCTTGGAAGAGATGCTTGATTCTTTGTGGATTGCAACATCATGTAAAGACGTTATTAAACATCTTTGCTTTTCAACAACAAAAACACCGTCCTTTGCAAAATAAAACGAAATAAATAAGGACCCCGTTTTCGGTCAATTTTATGAAAATATGCTACGTTTAACGTAACTGGACGATAACTTTTAACATGTTTGCTGGAAAAGAGGCTTTGAAATTCCTTTTTGGTGTAGTTTTTCAGGTAACGTATTATCTTTGATGATACGAGTAGAGATTGACTCGCAAAATCAAACATAATTCCAATCGTTACCAGGGACGACAATAATGCAGCTGCCACACTTGCTTGAGCAACAACATTGATGGTATTACGATATCGAATGAATACGTAAGCCAATC
>JAQFXM010008454.1:0-10640 GCA_034693345.1 Entomobrya multifasciata | reverse complement strand
AACTAGTCAAAACTGACAGATCACCAAGTAAAACTTTCTACAATCAATTATATGCATGTTATCAAGATCTCTCGTAGAAAGAGACATTTATATCTTTTCAAGATAAAGTGGTGAAAATCTGTCAAAAGCTGAAATGTAGGGAAATGAGAAGTGAATATCGCGGATTGTGTGCAAGTTAAGAAAACAAGGGATTTATTAAAGAAAATACACCATGAATTCTGGGAGGTGGAAGTGGCAGGCACGAAGCACATGGAAATGGAAGCTTATCATCATCAGCATTTTCCTATGATGATAACTAAAATGTTTACGATGAAGAGGATTGAAAAATTTTAACATAAAAAGTACAACCACAAATACTTTCATGTCTGTCTTCACAGTCATTGTGGTTGTATTTTTTTGTACTTTAAGTTGTGTGTGACTTTGAAAATTTTATTTTCTTTGGTAAAAATCAGATTCGTTTGGCCTTGACTTTGCCTCCATCTCTCTACCTCTCGAGATTGAGTAAATGCGTCATAGCGTCAGCTACATGTGAAATCTTTACTAATTTTTTGACATTTTGCTCTTTTCAAAATTCTACTCATTTTTTTCTTCTTGAACCTACAAATCCGTATCTGTAAACTTTCATTCAAGTGCCGGTGCCAGGTTTACTTTTAATAACTAACCAACCAACCCCGTTCATCTTATTTTTAACATGGTAAGCTAGACCATCAAATATGGTTATCTTTTATATCCTAACATTGTAATGTAAATTTAGTAATAAAAACCCATCAACGTCATCATTTACTAATTTACTATCAAGCATGCATCCTTCCACCACCACTCGTCACCAGAGAAAATTATTTTACCCTGTACCCTAGACCTTTCTCAATAAATTAAAGGTGACTCACAATAATGGTTCAACTTGACTTGCTTACGTCTACGAACTGACTTGATTTTGGCAACACTGTCATTTCAAATTTTCTCTACTGACTTGACTACAGACTTTGCGACTGATGCTCTCATAAAATTTAAGTAATTTCATGGTCAGCGCTTTATAAATCTGCCGTCATAATTCAAATGATAGGTATTTGAACTACTATCAAACTGAAATGACCCTGAGTTTGAGAGCAAATTTTAAAATCTTTTCCCCGAACGTTGCGTTGTAAAAAGAATTTATGTCGCTATAATTCATTTGCCATCAAACCGTTTTCTATAATTGATGACAGTTATACTGCGGAAAGTGAAAAATTGTTGCGAATTGCTATCGACTTCGACTGCATTACTCTTCATCAAACTATCAAAACGAAAATTTCCTTGGCCATGTCAAGAAATATTGTTTTGTCTATCAGAGTTTTGCTAAAAATTATCATAATATGGTTATGGTTGTGCTTCTTCATCTTCATCATCCAAAACCGAATATGTGTACTTTAAGAAGGATAAATGCTATTTTAATCGTGATGTTTAAAAATGAGAATATTTGCAAAAATTGTATAAATATAATAAATTTACGACACGTGCTGACTTTCGGCACTGAATTTTTTGAAATGGCAACATTTTCGCTAATACACTTGCTGACAAATTGAATATGCTGATAACAATGAAAAATATAAAAATGTAATATAAAATTTAAATTGTAATTCTATTTTCAAATCGTAAGCCTTTACTCTTCATTTGCATTAGCTATGTATTTTACTTCATTCAGCCAATAAAGTCGTATCTCGACATATATCTCAGTTTTCCAAAGAATTCATAAACATCTGGTCCCTCCCTTTAAAAGTCGTCATCATGTCACGGATATTATATGATGTCTTCATCCTCCACACGTCTACTCTTCTGATAGCATACAAAAATACATGAGCATCATTACTACTTCATAAAACAGACCCAACCACCCGAACCGAACATCTTTAGCAATCATCCTCATATTCCACATCATCCGAACCGAGTGTTTTTCGGAAACCACAATCTTTTACTACTCGACAACTTTAACTTGAGTACTCAAACTTTTTCATTATAACTGTGTAAAACCTTTAAAAAGCTATAAAAATATTCGCCTTGTCTACCGGCATATAAATTCCATCTTTTCTCTATAAATTTTCATATAGTCTGCTGAACTGAACTGAATATATAGTTTAGTAGAGTAAACTATGCATGTATGATACCTAAGTATATGCATGCAGGTTCGGAAACGTGCGCATTTATGTATTTACTACCAACCAATGAGTGTTTTCATAAGCATCATTCAAGCAAGCAATTTTCTTGGGTCTTGTCGTAGAAGCAAAAAATGTTCGAAAATCTATACGAAGTTGAGAAAGATGAGATGGGATGAATGCCATTATTCATGGTTATATACCAAGCATACAGATAGTGTCCTGTCCTTTTTTCACTTCTATTTTTCTAAAACATCTCCCCCAATTTATTTTACGTGGTAAGAGTGAACAGTGCATGCATCTATCTATACCTCCTTCTCTGATCCACTTTAGTTTCCTCCTTCAGAATAACTTATAGCTTTTTTCTTATTTTCTAATATTTTCTTCTGCTGGCTAAAAATATTCATAACATGTCTAATATTCCCCAAAAGAATAACATCATGTCATTGCCATTTTGCATATGTATTTGCTACGCTATATAATGTAATATTCATGTAATATGTTAACTCTTTTCACTCTGCGATCTGCTGCTGCGTATTTTTTCGGTTCGCTTTTATGATATTATTATCAACCGGGATTTATGCTTCTGGAGGAACAACAACTTATATAACTATTTTTAATGGAAATGTATCCGTTGTATATTGCGCCTTCCAAATTTCCTTCCAAACTTTGTACACAATTTTTGGGCCGGATGTATTTCCATTTTATATTCAATCTTCCTGCCAGACACAACTGCTGAACCGTTACTCTCCATTATCTCATCACTTTTAGACAAGCCCAAAAACCAGATAACAAGAGAAGATATCAAGCATTATTTCACGGACCAAGTTACAAACATTAAAAAAATGTAAAAAAGTTTTTAAAGCTGATTGCCAATTGAAGAAAAAACAGAAGCAAAAGCCAAAAACAGCCAGACAAACACAACACAAGAATCGACAACAAAAAACCGTCAGTTAAAAGACACGGAAGAAAATTTCCTTTTGTTATAGTGCATTATCGCAAATTACCAGATCATAATATTATTTACGGAGCGCATTAAAAACGCCAAACAGCTAACGAGAGAAAACAAGAAGCTCGTAAGCCAAATAGATGCTTTGGCGTATGGCTACCAAATGTGTGTAACAAACAAAGTTTCTTCATAAAATATACTCTCTAGACTCTCTGGTACGTTTATTTTATTGGAAACGAAAGTAAAAATTCTTTTATTATTTTGCTGGTAGTAAAAATAACCAGTGTAAATAATCAAATAAGGAACTCTGAACTATTTATTTTTAAATCTTCCTCAATCACGTATGTAATTAGAACACAGACATTGTTTGCTTAACCCGACAGAGAAATTTTAAAACGGTCATCAAAATAAAATGAAATTTTTAAAACAGTTTTGAAATGTACATAAACCAAAACGAACAATAAAAAATGAATGTTTTTAGTAGGTTACACTAATATTGGTATGATCTAAATTTATATCGTGTTCATCTTTTGTCCCTTGTCCAAAATAATCATAAAAATTTGTCATTTTGTTCGTTTTTTCTTGTGAGTTGTTCTGTGCGTGGTACATATATTTTTAATGTGTTGTACTGTTCGAGAATATACATCAGACGTTTTTCTAAAAACTAAATGTATTTAAATATTTATGTGAAAACTTTATCAGCAGTGTAGTGCGATATAATATAGTACTGAAACAGTTTGTTAGTATGCTTTAATAGCTGCATTGCATTGTATGCTTTGATTTTTAAAGCGAAATCGAAGGTCAACTTTCAATGATAAATGAACAAGGTCCATACTGCAATCAGGCACACGCGTGTATCTGTCAACAAGATGAGCAATTAACTGCTGAAGCGGAATATTTCCATAAACCTTGAACCAAAACAGAGAAAGCAAATAAAAACATTGAAAATTTCCATATTTACAAAGCCAACTATCGACGGTTGGGTGCCAGAGTTGTGGAACTGAAAAAACAAAGTGGTATATACATAGGTACTATAGTACTCTCTAGTGGAAGCACTTATTAGGGAAGGTCCAACAAAAATCATCTTTGCTTTTTAAAAGCTTGGAAAGCTGTCAAGATGACGTCTATTCTGTCAACAATGTCAGGTCACCGTTCTTACGGGTTCACCTTCTTTGATGAAGAGGTAATCAGAAAAATATATGATTTTAGAACGCAATGTATTACTAACAGTAAAACAACTCACTGCTCAAATTTACATATGTGTAACAATTAGGTATCATATAAAGCAATTAAAACGGGGATAAAGTCATTAACCTTGCGAGAAAATTCTAACTGCGTTGTTTGTTAAAAACGGGTGGGAGTTTAGCAAAATAAAACGATTGAGCGTGATTTTAACGTTTTTCTTCTGTAGGAAATCCGAAAACACATAACTGAGCTTATAGTATTGAACTTATTTACAAAATCATTTCAAAATTTAGTGAGAATATGATAAATGACAACTTTTCATAAACGAGATGACATGAATAATTGCATTTCCCCTCCCTTACCACTTTAAAGAACATAGAAGTAAATAGACGAAGTAGTAGACATGTCGGCAAATTCAATTTTTATTTATGCAGCTTAGGTCATACACCTTTTTAACAAACAGTATTTACATTTCAAAACTTCTTCCTTCCGGTGTACTCGGTTACTTTATAGACTGAATTAAGTTGCCAAATTTTGTAATTTATCCGAAGAAAAGCAAAAGTTCTAACTTGAAAAATGATTATCATTATCATCATACAAAAATGCAAATCTGTTTTCGTGAATGACATTTGCTCATGAAAAAGTAAGATAACTATACTTTTGTTTTACCATTCAGCGACATGCACGATAACAAATCACAAGATGATTGAATATTGAATTACATAGAAAAATATAAGCCTCTGAATCATTCCTATCGCACAATAATATGTAGTTTTGGTCCATGTTCAGATTTTTCTGAGGACAAGTGTTACGTGATTGATGTGGACACGAAAATGAAATTTCGAAAGGTTACAAGAAACACGAAACCATTGCATAAATCTTCAAACTTCAAACAGAAGCGCAGCTATGAAAATATCGGCAGTGATAGGTGGTGGTAGGAATGTAGTTTTTCATGTCTTTATAGGAATAGTAGAAAAATGTTAAAATCATTGAAAATCTTTTTTTTCTGTGACTTTTCATGTCAAAAAACATTGAAGATGAAATGGATACCTTTGAAAATTTATAATATTGGCAAAAATCTTTACTTTTGTTTGTAACATGATATTTTCATACCTCACCAAATGGGTCCACCAGACAAAGACAGCTAGACGCTTGAGTTGAAATGACGTGCAAACTTTAAAAAAAATACTAACCGATGGCAAATGGCTGACCGATAATTTACGATGCATGAAAATGCTTGTCAAGTTTTTACTTGTGGAAACTGAAAGTGGTTTAAATGGTAAAATTATGTTTTCCATTTGATGCGTTCAATGTATAACTTAAAGTGACACACACGCAATGCAGTGTAATCACTTACTTTTTCGGCTTATCATGAATGTTATATAGCAAAATAACATATATTACGTTTTAAAGTTTTTATATGCATTGCACCCGGAAATGGAGCAGAGGAGTGCACAGATTTGTTTACATGTTCAGACAATCAGAAGGCTAAACATTTCACTAAAAATGAGGAGAAAAGACGGAGATTGATTTGATGGGGAGCTTTGCCCTGTTCATTCGTTTATTTTTTCTGTTCAAAATTTGTGAAAAAAAATCTGCTAACAATTGACAGGCTAATGCCATGCCGTTGCCTTCCGTTTGCAAAATCATGTCGACGCAAAATTAGGTACATGGACATGAACAAGAGAAAAATGTGCAAAAACCATATCATAATACGACGAGCATCTTGAAAGGGGAAAGCTTGCATTATTATAATCTTCCCCAATTATGTAAAATCCAAATAACTGAGCAAAATGTGTACTTTATTTTAAAGTTTACTTTTTGTAAACGAATTTTTATGACCGTTCATTACAAAGAGAACAAAGGAAAGGAAGCAGTTAAAAATTAAACAATGAGACGTTTTTGCTTTTGGGTAAAACAGCTCAAAATCAAGTCAAGTCTTTGATCATGTAATATGGTGTATGAATTTAAGAGTGTATGAAAAGTAGATGCCAATAAACTCATAAAATTGTTCACATACTCATGAAAGGCAAGGTATACATATTTTTAATTCTATGCATATGTATAAAATTAAAGTAAAAAGAGTTTTTTGAAAAAATTATGTGTAACAGTGACATGAACAAAGTTTGCTTGCATACGATTTCAAAAACGTAAATTGGGCACACGTACAAAATAAGCGTGCAATAGGGAACAGGGAACAAACGCATGACGATGATGAAGAGAGACTAGTCTTGGTTCAGAAAAAATATCAAAATTTTCTGTGTAGCTTTGCCAAGAAATAAAAATTCAAGCGAAAGGAGAAGAGCAAGGGTAAATGAAAATAAAAAATCAAATACGCAAAATTACTTAAAGTAAAACATTCTTTGAAATTGCAGCATTTCCTTTTGGACGGAAAGGTGATTACTTGCAAAATCATTGTAACTTGTAACTGAGTTGGCTTCGTTAATGTAAACTTTATGAGAATACCTACACACGTTGATTAAGTATCCTTATCCAATCCATGTGCTTGTAGTATACATACTGCCTTGCATAAAAGAAGGGATTAAAAAACTATTGATAATGAAACTTATTTTTTACTTTTATTTCATCACTGAGCTGAGCGCAAAAGCGTAAATTGAAGACAAAATTATAACCATGATGCAAAAATACCAAATTAAAAAATATGAAGATTTTTTTATCAATGAGTTACAAGTACAATATGTTACTTAATAATAGTTCTGTGTATTTTTCAATAATTACTTTTTCAAGAGTACATGGGGATTATGAAAACTAAAACTAGCAAGCCATGCTCTTTTTGGCTCTCGTCCTTTTGGATGTGTCCCATTAGTTTTCATAAAACACCCGACTCTTTTCATGATAGATAACTTTGAAATGCAGAAACAAATTTATGCATACAACTTTTAGATTACATAACAGCAAAATAGATATTGCATGGGTTTTATGGTGGTGGCGACGTTTTCCGTGAGATAATAAAAATGATAAGATGCTTTAATAGTGCAGGAATATGTTTATTTTTGATGTGGAAGGAGACAAGGAGTACAATTTTAAATCCAACAAGAATGAAAAGAATATACATACATTTGTCATCGAATGCATGTTTAAAATCGCAGATATGTTGCGACACGGCACAGTATTTTCTTAGATGTGGTTCGTCTAGAATTGAAAAAAAACTTTCTTTCGTCTGGAAAGAAAACATTAAAGTTGCAATAAATGCGTGAGAAAGGTTTAAAGAAACTTAGGTAAGGTTAAAATAAAGTGCACATGAAAAAAGTTGTCTGCTTTTGTATGCTCTAACAATAGCAGACAAGTTTCTTTATCATCCGAATTTCACATTGCACATCGTTAGTTTTTCGGCTATGTTTTTTGGAATTCAGTGTACTTATAGAAAAAGGTCACTAACATTTTAGTTCATTTCCCCAGCCCAGCCAGCAACTAAAGAATATCTTGCATGACTAGAACAATATGGCACGGTATTGCGAAAGTTTATTGCAAAATAGCAGATTTTAAATTTGTTCTTGGTTGTTTCGAAAACAATGCCTCCTTAGTACATGTAAATATTATATTATGTTTCACACCATCAGTTTTTCAACATGCTTGACAAACAGGGATTTTTTCTCTTCTAATTTTATCCCTAAATATTTATGAAGAGGTGAAGGGTGAATGGAAGATAAATTGGAATGTTGTATTTAACAACAAAAGAACGCTACATCCCCATGTGTTTCACAAGATTTTAAAAAAATACACATGTTTAAATCAATCCAGAAGGGTATTTAGGTAGTTTTATTTAAAGTATAGTATTTTATCAGGCACGTGCAAGCAAGTGGGATGCACTAAATATAAATAAACTTTTCATATTTTATGGTTGCCATTAATGGGAGGTGAAATGAATTCTTTTATAAACTATTTAGCACCACAAAACGCAACAAAGAGACAAAAGAGAAAGGTTGGTTGGTACATAACATAGTATGAAATTTCATGCAACGTCATTAGCAAAACAAACACAAAAAAGGGGACACTACAATTTAGTGCTAGAAATCTACAATGTTTTGTTTACATTTAGTAAAATATATTACTTATCGATAAATTCTTTCCAACGGATTATACCAAAAATTAAGACGCGAAACCGATAGTATTCCTTTCACAAATAGTTTTCTCGAATCTTTCCAAACAATGTTCTCCTTGGAAAGTTATGCGCAAAAGTTGAAAAGATCCTTGATCCACTTGTAGTCTACTTTGACTTGAATTTCAATATAATGAGCGTACTATAAGATGAGATGAGTGAGGTTCGCCACAAGGAAAAACGCAATTGATGTCCAACATTTTTGAGATAGATCAGTATGCCTATGTGCATCTCTGGCTGAATGGGCGTCCCATATCATATTCCCTTTTAATTTGAATATAAACATCAACAACAAACTGTTCAGTTCCAAAAATAAACACACTACCAACAAGGACGTCAGTTGAACGGGGACATTCAGTTGATTCATTTTATCATTTATGAGATAAGCAATTACAATCATTTTTTATTGCGCACCATGATACTCTTACGGAGCAGAGTAGCCTAAAAATACAAGCATCGAGATCAATATAGATAAACAGATCAAAAAGTCATGTTTTGATTCTAGAACATTTTTTCAACTGTTTTTTAGTTTTATAGCTATACTTTTTTGCAAGTTATCATTGCTTTCACTGACATTTTATATTTGCGTCGCTGTCCACGAATAAAAAAATCTACACAGGACATGAACCACAGACAACAACGTTATTGACTTCAAATCAGTTGTGCTAGGTCTTGTTTGGCCATCACTATCTTCTTCTAGCTGTTTGTGGCGTGTACAAAGTAATTTATATCTTTCACCATGATGTGAAATTAGATGCATCCATGTTTAAATTTTATCTATGTATTTCTGAAACAACATTAATTTTGTAATTTATAAAGCCTTATTTCTATGAACTATGGATAACCACTAGATTGCATTTTCCATGTGTGATTAAATCTCGTCAATCCAATGACCTTAATCCAAGAATGACCCACATGTCAAACCACTCCCGACGAAAATCTTGGTCTTGCGTTTCACTATGCAAGCGTTTGGAAAGCAAACGTTGTTGGTATTATCATCACCCTTCCAATTAATTTCATTTTCATGCTATTATTGTCGGCCTAAATTATGGTTATTAAACAGTTTGCGTCAGTCATAATACATAAATATATCAACAGGAAAACCCTTCATGTCTTCGTTAAAGATTCGCTTAATTTCATACAAGTTTGTTTGTATGCAGTTGTATTTAGGTATTATGTAATTTTCCCAATAAAAATAAAAAGTTATGTTATTATGATCCCAAAGTATCAGTTTGTCACCACTTGACATCAACAGGATTGGCCCAATTTCCGCGCACTAGTTGTAGCGTTATGTAAATACCCAACAACAAGTGCATAATCATCACAACATCCGGTGTTGATTTCGGCTGTTGATAATGGCGGACAAGACGGCGGTTATGTTGATGTTGTGGTCTGTGGTGGAGTAAGCTCCTTTTCTGGTCAAAGGCATCAGTTAACATGACATATCCGCTTAACGTCGTATCTAAAGTTTGAAAACCTCTTGGAAAAATTTAGGTCTTTTCCAAACATCATGCATGACAGAGTAATATGTTTTCAATATTACTCTGTGGTAGTTTGGCACGTATGCACATGTACTTCATGTATAATTACACTTACTGGGAAATTCCAATACGATACTTACTTAGACAGGAAAATTTTGGTACATTTGACGAAGCTACCAAGAAACTCAACTCATATTACTATCACTGTCAATTTTAATCTCAGCAATAACAGGAACTCCTCACTTCTCGTGCTGGCGTCACAGAAGATAGGAATTGCTAGAAATTCTTCGGAAAATCTCATCGGTGCATGCAGCAGTTAAGTTGAAATTGGCCACAAATACAAGTTTATGATAGTGATATGACCTTAATAAATCACGATCGTATAGCTCGTTTCCTTTCCAAGAACGCCCTCAATGAACCATTTCTGGAGGACAGACCGCAGCAGATGCTTGTGTGTACTTCATTGTGGGGAAATTATTTGGAAAGTGAAAGCGATATCATCAAGTAAGGCATGCTAGCGTATATCATTATTAAAAAACAGAATCTGATCTACGACAACCAGACACGAAGTAAATGTTAACGCCATGCGCCAGTACGGACAGTTTGATGTAAAATTTCGTTACTCATTTCATTTCTGAGTTATTTTTTTTGCACATGTTCATACGTTCATATTGAAAATCCAATCTTTACCATCCAAAAACGAAGGCCTAGCTTTTGTGAATCATGTTCATTTTGTCAGATAATTTTCTTTTGTGTAAAACCATTAACGTTCCGAC
>JAQFXM010008453.1:0-10641 GCA_034693345.1 Entomobrya multifasciata | reverse complement strand
GAAACACGGCCAATGAATAATAGTAACACGAAATTGGTCAGTAGAATCAGTAGCCATGTCCATGAATCAAAAACTGAAATTAGCTCGCCAAACAGTAAGCCGTTTCCGTCGGCATAACCACAGCCTATAAATTTTAAAGAATTGGATGTCTCTTCAAGGCCATTTGGAGCGTTGTTTGCATTTTCAAGTTTTGTAAAATAACGTATATGAAAAGTCAACAAGAATGTTTTAATTTTGTTCGCACTAAGCATTGGTCTTCCATTACTACATACATTAATATTATCACCGTAAATATATGTATAATTCTTTAAAAGACGCTGAAAAAAACCTGCTGCTGCTTCTGGAAGTGACGAAGGCTTTAACGACTTGGATTCTGTTCCATTTGATGTTTTAATTTTGCAGGCTTTTAAGTTCAATATTAAATTCAAATGAAAATCATTGTAAAGAGTTTCTGTCTCGAGTAGTTTGAAAACAGTCATTATTTCACTTTGAACATTATAATGAATTTTGTGAAGATTATCGACCGTTAGATCTATCCATATTTTAAAAGGGAAAATAATTTCGATCAGTTGTTTCTCGAATATACTACTACACATTGGACAAATATCAATTTGGTTGACATGTTGCCAAGATAAGTTTGAGAAGTTTCTTGGCTCTTTGTGATGTGCACTTATCTTTGCTAAATAAAAGGCAGCTGTTAAAACATCGTTTTTCTCGTATATTTTTAATTGTTGACTTATCCAATGCATTAGAACGGCTTTCAAGACTTTCTTTTTGTAAACTGTTTTGTCGACTATTAACATATAAAACTCTAATCTGTTTGGCAATTGCTCACGTTTGGGGATATAGAACGTGATGTTTGATGACTTGAAGTATTGATACTCCCATACAGCTGGGTAATTTGTTTCACGCGAACTTGCTTCAAAAAGAGAAAATGGTGGATTCATTTGAATTAGCAATTGACAGTTCCAGGGTTTACTTTTTAACAAATAATTATAGTAAGATATACGAATACAGTACTCCTTCGTTGGTTTACTTGTATTATAATATAGGAAACTTGAAGATGAACAGCGAGATATTTTCAAATAATTGGTCTTATTAATTGACTTAAAATCAGATGAAATCCATGTTGCGAATTCATTTATTTCCTCAGTTCCATGTACAAGTTGGTAAGAGTTGACGGCTATGGCTGCTTGTAGCTTTCTCAAAATCAGAGGATATTCGAAAAGTATTATATTAGAAAAAATGTAATTTGTAACGTGTATTAAGCAGTTTCCTGATATAAAGGGTTTCAGTAAATTGTCCAGAGAATAGGCATAATTTTCGTAACTTTTTAAATCTGGGTGGTAATTCCAATACTCATTTAAAAAATTGGAGTCAGTTTTAATGGACTTTATCAAGCACCATACTGTCGGTAACAGTATTAAGCTTAGTGTAAAAATTATGGTAAAATTCAGCCAAAGCCAAATATTTAAATTTTTGTAATGTGACATTTTGAAAGAGTACTGTATAGTGACTAGTAACAATTATTCTAGTAAAAATATAGAACCACACAAAGTTCTATGTTCTAATTCAAAAAGTTTACCTTAATATCAATCAAATTGAAAGTATCATCATTTTATTGTCTAATTTCATAAAGTAATATGTTGGGTGAAGTATTCTTAACGTTTCTTACATTACTAAATTGTTGTAAATTTTATTCAAATAGGAAAATTCATTCATTAAAAAAGTATAAAATAATAAATTGTGTTGAAAGTAATTTAAAACAACTTTACTTAGCATTTTCATTTCTTTTAAGTTTTGTTTTGTTATCACTTTCAGCAAAAAGACTCATGAACCGAAATTAGAACATTTAAATTATTATTTTGCACATTTGACTTTCCGGGATATCCCAGACACAAAAATAGTATACCTTGTAAGAAAGACAGTTAAAGAAACAAGAAGATTTATGCTCAAAAAAGGATTCTTTTAAATGTTTTAATGCAATTTAACATTCTTCATATTTTATTGGTTATTGGTTGAACTATCAGCATCCCTCTCTGATAGTTCAACCAATATTTCAATCGTTCTAATAGGTATTCCCTCAACTTAAGCTTCGCAAAGCAAAAGCATGAAAAGGAACAATTTTTAAAACTCTATTGGCTTCTTTTGCTCTATTTTACTTTTTACTAAAAATTACTTTATTTGGATTTCAAAATATTTACTGAATAAGTATTATTAACAAAAGTAATTTTATTCAGCTCCAGACGATTCTCCAGCTCATCAGCTAACCTAATCCATAGAATACAAATAACTTGGTCAACTTATTTGATTGAAAAAAGACAAATGGTAGCAGTGAAGCCTCCTGTGGTCACTGACAAGAAGGAAGAATGCAATTTTGGGAAACATGGAGTAATTGAAGAGGTCGTAGATGACATTTCCAAAATTGATAGAAGTATTAACTTCTAACTCGCATTTTAGCATAATGTAATTCTGAAGCATGGCTTGTCAAATATCTCAGCGAAATATTAAATTGGAATTTATTTTACAACACTTGTTAAATATATATGCGGTTTATGCAATTTCATGGCATTTTAATAATAAAAATAATTTGTATACTTATTTGCATAGAAAATTAAACTAGTTTGACTCAATGAATCAATACTTTTACTTTCCATTGAAATATTTCATTATAAGAATAAAGTAGCAGTTCAGGTTAATTTGGCATAGCATAAATACGTAATAAGACGAGTTGACACACCATTTTATTATTAGCTTCTGTACAGAAAAAACCATTAGTTCTTTGCAAAATTGATCTAAAATTACCACAAAGTGATGACTCATTTAATTCCATGCATTTATTTCTATGTATCGAAAGAGCTATAGGACTCATTCGAATCATAAAAATATTTAGGGGGAAAACCCGAAATTTTCTTTCGGGATCTATGTACGTACAAGATGATCAAGTTTCCTTTCGAATTGTATATATGGTTATGTCACCATTCGAATAAACCTGGCAAAACAGGACATAGAAAACTTGCTACTAATGAGCTCTAAAAATAGTTAAAACAATTGTTGCCAGGATAACTAATAACTTGCTTTGATTTAGCAATTTGAATGCCGTTTGAACTATTTTTAACCGAAAAAAATCGACTTTGATTAGCTTTGGTTCTTAAACTGAACATTTTGACCTGAAAATTTTCAAAGAGAATTTTTTTTAGTAGATGAGTTTATTTATGCAATAACATTGCAAGATTCAACTTGAAATTTTTAAAACAAGTTGACCCAGAATCAGGGATCTCGTAAATTAACCGAAATTACATACATAATTTTCTTGTTATTTATTTTTAATGTTCATATTTATCTAATACGCTTACAAAACGATTTCATTTAAATGATTTTAACATGGCTAGTTAATTTATATTACAGCAAATCTTCCATTACAAAAATATGTACTTCAAATTACAATTAATTTTTTGAGATAACTTTTCCCTCAAATATTTTTCTGAAGCTCGCTCAACCCCCTGGCCACCACTTCTTCATGTTCCTCAATTATATGAAACTTTAAATACTGCCCATTGGAATAAATCTTATCACAATGTAGACAAGCCACATTGCATCTTTTCCTACTTCCTATGCTGCCAACTGGCTCCCCCAAATTTTTTCGGTGCTCCCTCAAAAAATTATTACAAATTATTTGAAACTCCTCCACGTCCACGTGATCCTCCTTATACTTTAGTAATAACTGCTCCGTATGCACGTTTGAGATGTGCAGTCTGAGTCTACTTGAATCCGTTAAAACCCTTTCGCAATAAGGGCACTGGTGGCCCCTAAGAACTTGAAAAGGCACCTGATTTTGATCACCTTCAAGTTGACTTGCCCATCCGAAATGGTCCTCTTTCTCGAAATCCTCATAAACTCCCAAATTTCCCACTTGTTCACCATCCTCACAAACTTCCATTGTAATTGTTGAGGGAATGCTAATTTCAAATGGAGGAGATGGGGATGAAGGTGGTACCTCCGGGGGCACAATTTCCAGAAATGGTAACAATGCATCCTTATGAACTGTTCTCATGTGTCGACTTAAACTTGACGAACTTGACAATTTCTGGTGGCAAATTTTACAGTTGACTGGTTTAACCATTCTTTTCTTTCGTTTTGGGGATGGGGGTCCGGTGCCGATGGGAGGGGATGGGGTCGGTATCGGTGTCGCTATCTCCTCTTGTTGTTGAGAGGTGGATGGTAAAATTATCTGCTGGTCATATCGATGATCTTCATCTTCATCCTCCTCAGAAATTTGGAGCTGATTGGTGGTGGTGGTGGAGGTGGATATTGACATGGATGCTGCCACCAAGACATTCTGAATACGAATCACTTCATCTTCCAACATGTCCATGTGACTATCGAACAAATGACATCGAAGAGCATTCACTTGGGAGTACTCCATTGGGCAGTAGATGCAGCCATGAGGAAATTTACTGGATTGAGTTTTAGTTTTGATTTGAGATTTGTCTCGTTTTTGGCGGGACAGCTGGTAGCAAATTTGTTGGAATCGGGGGAGGGGGATTTGGTCTAATTTGTGGGGGAGGAGAAGTTGTTCGGGGTGGTGGGTTGTGAGGTGGTTGCGTTGATTAATAGGGGATATGAGTAGGGGGCAGAAGGAGCAGGGATTTTGGGGGGAGGTGGGAGTGGGCGTTGATTTCGGGTTCTTGTCATCATTGTCGTCATTCAAAATTATACAGTCGGCTGTGTCCAAGTACTCATCTCCTACAACTGGAGGGGATGGAGGAGACCCTGGAGGGGATACCGATGCTAGTGAGGTGGTCTCCAAAATATTATTCAGAATTAATTGTGGATCTCTCAGCAATTTGGATAAACCTGAAAATAAAATCATAAAAATATTTAACTAATTAAGAAATTGTGCACTATTGCTTTAAAATTGTAATTATAAATATTAATTAGTACACTTGTCTTTGAAAAGTTTCCTTAATTCTGCAACGTGTCGTTCCAATGGTCGTCCAACTGCACTGTCTTTTGAAATCTTGCCGCAAATTTCTTTCAGGAAATGTTTTATCCACAATCCGGTCATTTCCAACTGGTCAAATAAATCACTTAACTTATTAACGATTCCATCACAATCTTCACAGAACAGCAGCAGCGATTTCCCCCCATTTTCATTAAAGTGGTTGTCCAGGAAATCAGATGTAATTTCAAGATAACCACATAATTTGCGTAATTTATCTTTTCTCTCTTGTACGCCACCTTCACCCTCATGGCCCATCTTCTTTTCATTTTCGTCATATCCATTGTCGATTACGTCATCTAATTCCAGGGGATCCACTGGGAATGTAGGATTTCCAATTAATTTGTTCCCTGGACAACTGTTCCCACAAAAGAAACACTGTTCATTTTGCTGCTCTTCCTCGTCCTCAAAAACTACAAAGTTTTCACCTTCAACTTCTCCTTCCATTGTGCACACCTGTTTTTTAAAATTTATGTACAGAACTTTTCGCTAATTAGTAATTAAAAAATAATAATACGAAAAGCTAAAAAAAAAACACGTGCACACTTATGTCGTGGGAGTGTAAAAAATCTCAGCTGGTGTAATGATTTGCTTGCGCAGTCAGCATGCGGCAGTGAAAAAACACGAGATGTCTGGATCGAGAGTACACTAAACAAACTCAAGCTTATATTGTAAAACACGATAGGAAATCATACATGCATATTTTTTCCTGATTTTGTAAAATGTCGGGTCTAAAATTAAAATGATATTTTTTAACTTATTTCGTTCTAAAGGCAGTTTTGTACCACTTGTCTATATAGAAACATAAAAAGTTATTTAATTTGAGTGTCTATATAAACAGGTTAATTTTTTAAAAATATTACTTCTTGAAGGTTGGGTTGAAGGTGTGGTACTTTTCATTAAGATTTATCCTCATTTTTTTTCATTTCTGGAGACTATGGGATTGTACACTAGCAGCGTTATTTTGAAAATGAATTCTCTACACAAACTTTGTATGGACAGAGCGATACTTTCCAAAAGGTTTCAAAATTGTTACAAACGGCATCAAATATCACGATTGCTATATGACATGCAAAACTAATTTATGGCAGACTATTGTGTAGTTATTATTATTCGTGTGGTTGTACTACTTTGCTCTGTTTCAACTACAGGGATGATCAAACTGTATGATGAACTTCCTATCCTGATTTACCTTTCTCAACCAGCTACTTCTATTATATGCTTTATTATTACGTTGGGTGCTACATATTATGGCTGGACATGCATACAGCAATTCAGTTGAATTTCAACGATTCTGAAAGAAGTATTTGCAGGGAAAATTGGATAGAAAGCGAATTAAATGTTGTCAAGTTTTTGGTTTGAATGAAGGTCCTTATGGAATTTGTGAACCAAATTTAGGTTTAAAGTTCCAGTAGAAGCTTAGAATTTATGAATACTTTAAAACATGTGTGGTTTGATAAATTATATGTTCAAATAACAAGTGGTTTTATTATTGCGTATCTATTAACTTAGTTTGGAATTTAGCCCTTTCTAGATAGATTTGGAACTGGAATGCAATCATTATTTTATTTGGAGGGTCAAAATATGCTTTAGGGTTCATAGTGTAATAAGTTTGTATATATGATGCTATCACTAAATAAATTTTTATATTATTAATAACCATAAAACGATAAAATAATATTTCCTGGGGCTAATATACCCAAATAAATACTTTATATGATTAAGAAAATAGGATGAATATTAGTACATACTATTAAACATTTAGATAAACGGTGTTTATGTAGACTACTGTTAAATTATTTTAATGCTACCCTAAAAGTTAAGTGCGACTTCCCTTTCTCTGTGAAAGCTTGTACCAAAACACAAGCTTTTGTTTCATAGTATTTGAATTATTGTATCGTATTTCTTATTTATCTTACATGTTTATTAGATCAGGAATAAAGAATTTTTAATTCAACAGATTAATTTTAGCTGCTTCCACCCAAAAGCAAAAGTTAAATACGTATATAACCAGCAACGCTTAAGCATTATCGCTAATATTAAAATATTAGAGTGAAATGAATTATAATATAGCCAATTAAGTACATTCAACGAATTTTTCTGAAAGCGGATGTGGGATTTCCTGGAAGCTGAGTGGTAAGCAAGTTCTTCTGACGTAATATTTTTGAAAATAACACAAAATGAAAATAGTGTATTCCAGTTAATTTCCAGCCAGTTTAGATAGTAATAGATAGTGATATGTAAGCAACATTATAGTTTTATTTTAAACAAACAGAATTTCAACAAGCCGAAATAAAAATGAAGTCAACTAACTTAAGTGGGTGGAAAGCCGTTTTTCATCGGTTTGGGGTTCTTGATTTAGTAAGATATTCAAAAAGATATAGAATATGCTTGTTTCCACGTACATGTAAATTGAAAATTTGTGCTTTCAACAGATGTCAACATGCGTGTCATTTCTCATCCACATTTTTATTTTTGCGGCATTGCTAACTGTGTTTCGAAAAGACATCGGAAAGCTTCAAGTTGGTACACAAGGTATGTCTGTTTCTAAACCAATTGCTACATGGAAACTACATATGTTTGTTAACTTTTGTAATTATTTTAGCAACTCTCTGGCTATTTATGACTGGTATGACGTTGATAAGAATGGGAATGATTTTTAGTGCCCAGAAGGTGATCAGTGTGTGCGAGGTAAATTTTTAAAACAAAAAACCATCAAATGTTTCAAATGTATTGTTGATATTCTCAAGTAAATTTTTATTGATATTTGGTTTCAAATTATAGAGAGGTGCAAGCGACAAAATAATTCTGAGGAGCTATATGCTTTGGGATGGCCTCAACTTTGTTTTAATATCTATTTATTTGGTGATGCTTTTCGTCATTCCATTTTGTATAAATAGATGGTATATGTATGCCGTCAATTTTATTCCACTAGTGTATAATTTTTGCGTGGTGCTTGCCTCAAGATCTGATTTAGATGAATTTAAAGAGGAAATTAATAATCTGAAGAAAGGAAGGCAAAATGGTGCAACTGAAAAGGAGGTGATACATCTGTAAATTAATTTCCGTTCAGTATCGTATATGCCATCGAAATTTTTTTTGAGCAGACACAAAAGTTCTTAATGCGTCATAATTCATAGTCTATAGGTGTCTGTCAAAATATATTCTGAAGTTGAAGTTGTCATAGCTGAAAAAAATTAAAGTAAAGCTACATGTGTTATACAAATAAAAAATATATCTGGTATTCTGATTTTGTAGTCAGATCTGTGGTCTGGTACAGTAAATAAAATTGTGGTTTTTACCATTTTGGTAAATGATATTAATACATTTGACGTTTATTTACATTCATACAGTAAGTTGTCATAACAATATAGTTATTTATTTAACATAAAAGGAAGTAGATGTTTTACTGTCAGGATGTATCATATGTGAAAGAAAACCAACGATCACTAAATTCCAACGAATAAAATCTATTATTTATGAGTGATGTAACCAGAAAAAGGTACTTTACCTCACGTATCAGCTAATGGAATATTGTTCAAACATTTAGCAAACCAGGTACAGTGTTGATTTTTCTTGTATTTTCATTTTACGAGTCTGAGAAGTGAAGTAGACATAATGATCAAATAAACTTACAAACTCGTGTAACCATTGATCACATTTAAAGGGTTTCATTAGCCCTATATATTTAATAGCATTAGTTTCCTTTGGTAAATATGTACTAAAAAGTTTTGTACTAAAAGTCTGTCGTAGTTTAAGATAGAAAGGTTGAATGGTTCAGATTATTTAAAAAGCGAACCATGTTACTTCACATATAGTATTTACAGGATGGCAAATAAAAAATTTAAGTGAACTCCCTCCCTACCAAACCCTTTAGTTCATACTAAGCCTAAATATTATATGCTATTTGTATTCTACAGAGTATGAAATCACATAGAATTCTCTAATATAGAATAAGTTTATATTTATGTAGGTATTTGAGTTTCACCATAACAATCTAGGTCAAAAGTTTACTACTGCGTAAGCAGCTTCAAATTATGTAAATAGTTTTATAAAAATTTATATTGGTTAGGGTAACCATATCACTGTATCATTCCACATTATTCGCGGCTTATTAAGTATTAAATCATGATGCTCATAAATTAATTAGCCATTCGCTTTTTAAACCTTTCTAGCACAAAACGGTACGATCTATTTCCAAATCATACGTTATCGGAACAAAAAATAATGAACTTTCGTTCGTCTGGTGAAACAACTGAAAAAATCAAACTATATCAGTGGTTAAATACCTGAGTACCTATATAATCTTGAATCCGTATTTATTGGTAATACGAGTTTTTTATTAACGATTGCTTGTAACGTCAAACAGTTCGTAAGAATGCTTCTAGGAGAAAATTTACTTAAAATACATTTAAAATTTCTCAATTGGTTCGGATTCAACTTTTTTTCCTTTGACAACAAAATTCTAAAATATATACCTACCACCACACAACGTCAACACAAAAATCGGAAAATAGTTTTATTTGCCTTGGTTCTTGCTGTTTTATGGCTACAAATATTCCATTACAATAGCCAATCCAAGAATATAACTTCAACATATGTGAATGTGGAAAGCCTGTATTGGACAGTAAACGGCTGCGTTGGCATTGTATTCATCACAAAATATTTAAACAAGGAAAAGCTTACAAACGAACTTTTCAATGTGATGGTAACATTTGAGAAAAGTTACTTCTTTCAACTAAAAGGTACCAAAATATATTTTAAAACTAATATTTTAATTCCTGACTCAAAAATATGCTTTACTTTGGGTAGATCGTAATGTATTACCGTACTGGGAACATAAACTCATTAACCTAGTTCAATGGTGTGGAATACTAAACGCCCCGTTACTGGTTTCAACATTTGTAATAAAACAGTGGATCCAACCCTGTATTCCATCAACTCTGTTTTACTTTCTTTTGCAAAAGTGTTCTGCTTCAGAAACAAAAGGAAAATACTACATATTCATTTATATTGTCTCTAATATTTTCTTGCTTTTAATTTGTGGCTTAACTTTCTGGTTATTTGTTGATATGATAGGAAATTACATATTTGGTTTTGCCGAGTTGTGTTACATACCAGCCACTTGCTTACGTTATTACATAAAATCATTTCGTGTACGCTTTCAAATTAGTCATAACAACTGGCAATTATTAAGTAAAAAGCTGAGGGTATATCGCGAATTGGAAATACTTACGCGCTACTACAATGACATTCACGAAAATATCATAGTTCCTAGTTTTCTTTTCATAGTAACGTTTTTATTGATATCATGTACTTATACATTAATATAAGCAGGCTTTAGCATGCCAGTAAGTGAAATTGTAGGATTTTCTTGGTTGACTTGCTGTTGCATGCTGGCTATTATAACTTGTGTTGGTACATTTGGAAAAGTAACAGAGGACTCACAAATTTCTCTTGCACAGATTCGAAGAAAGGTGAATGTGCAGTTTGAGCGAGAAGTGTTTGCGAAAAAAACAAGTAGATAGAATTTTATTGTCATTACGACCATTAAAAGTAAATATTGGATGTGTAAATTTTGTTGACAAGCTTACAGTTTTTAACTTACTAGATTTTTGTGTTCATCAAATCACTAGTTT
>JAQFXM010008452.1:0-10641 GCA_034693345.1 Entomobrya multifasciata | reverse complement strand
AACTCAAAACGAGAATCGAAAAGTACATCACATTTGTCGAAAAAAATCTAATGGGAGAATCGAAAGTATAAAGTGTCGTAGTATAATTTGTAACTCTAAATTTTAATTGGAATTTCACTTGTTTCACAATTTTGTTTTTAGACTTTATACTTTAAATTTCATGACCGATTTAATCGGAATGTAAATTTTAATTTATAAATTGAATTTATGCCGATCGAAAAAGTATAATACACGCTTTATTCTGGAACTATGATAAATATTCAGGCGAAAATTGCAAATTTAAACGTATCCAAAATTCTCCAAGAACAACACAATAAGCTTTTTTTACATAAAATATTTTTCTTTAAATGATTTGATCCAACAATTTGTTTTATCACTGTAAATGTTTTTATTGTTGTCATTGTTCAAGGTTGTGACTGATGTAATTATCTACAAGCAAGATGTTTTCATTGTCAAACGAAGCCAGATAATTGTCAATTTGAAAATGAAAATAATTAAAGTAATTACAAAAAAACTGTTTTCTAAAAAATGAAACAAATTCAGTTGTTTAAAAATGATTGCATGTGGCATTGATTGATTACATTTCAATTTACCAGTGCTAAAATAAGAAACAATATGACTAACCAACTAATTTAAGTCAATAAATTTGGATAATCAAATCAATGGTGTATTTTTTGCTTAAGTAATATTTGTATTGGTTTTAAATGTTAATCTATTTTATGAATAATTAAATAACATTTTGTACGTCATTGCTTTTCTATTTTGGAATTTTAGTGTGTTCTGCTTAAAATGTGTCTGATAAATTTATTGCATAGTTGGCATTAATTTATAGTTGTCATCAAGTCATTTAACGAGGACAATATTTATTCCTAAAATATTTTAAAATACTTACAAATCAATAAATTATAAATTTTATACTATGCCTATTTAAATCTATTGGGTATATTTTAACCTAGCACAAAAAATCTACATTTTACCATGCCAACTATTCATCAAAACTTATTGCAATCAAAAGCGAATTTTACTTTTAAATTGAAATTTTGATTACACAAATAAGTAAATAATTAGCTTTCCTCTTTGTATACTTAAAAACTAATTTACGATTGGGTGAGAATAGTACATAGCAAACTAACTTCATTTCAATTATTTCTGTCATGATGTTTCCATTTATAGATAATAAATAATTTTTCTCGAAACAATAGTACATTTTTACTATTGTTTAAGTTTAAGCTGAACTGCATAACCGGGTGTTGTTTTTACACAGTAAGCATATTAAAGGACAGTTTGCAGCTTCGTGTATGAAAAGCAAGAACGTATTTCTATTAATATTATAAAACGGATAACCTAAATGTAACCTATGTACCTCACAACTTACGGCAAACTTATGCAGAACAGATTTTCTGCTGGTAATTTTTGTGATTGTTTTAAGAAGCAATTTCGAATATTCAGCAAGCTGCGCAGTCCTAAGGCTTTCTTGGTATTCAACCATTAGTGGCATAGCAACACAGCTTACCATAAGCGACACAACAAGTATACCTTCTTGCACCAATTCATCTCCTTTTCTTATAACTATAAAAGAAGATATTACGAGAACAGTTAATAAGCACATATGATGTAGACTTATCATGAAGGATTTATAAATTCCAGAAATCAATCGAGACATAACACCTTCTGTACGAGTAATTTGCATGTATTCGACTTCTGATAATATCCCCAAACCTTGTGTTTTCACGAATATACTAGTTTGTTCGTTTCGGGTACCATATTGGCGACCTTTAAAAACTGTAGTAGGTTTAAGTAATTTAAGGTTTTCGATCAAAGGGAAAATGTACATCCAAGGCAACACCAAACCAAAGAAAACTATGCTTGCCGCATTACTAGCACCCGAAGTTAGACCCAACAGTAATTTGGCATATCTCCAATCCCATGCTAAATCGATTTCCAGCCATTCTTCAATCAGATTTTGATTGTGAAAATTCATGCGAAGGACAGTGGGACGAATACTGTCGTCATGAATTCATGAATAGTAGTAGTGTCATGCAGTCATCTTTATTAAATAGACAGGGAAGTAAGCTGTTTTGTTTGCGAAGATTGGTTATAACTTTGTCATAAGTGAACAGCTGATTGAGAATATATTGGTAAAGATGTCTTCGTTCCATGAAATATATTCCCATGCAAAGCATTAGAGTGCAAAATATATTTTCAGCCCATCCAAATAGATAAGATATAAGCTTTGCTGGGTCTCTGTTGTCAAGTAGATCCTCTTTCATATACTTGCTCACAAGATGTATAGTTAAAAGTACAGGATATAATCCCATGGTCAACTGTAGTGATCGTGCATTCCAATCTATGTATTTTGGAGCTGGAACAAAGCGGGACTTTTCTTTATTCCTAACAAAGTGACCCGCAAGAAGAACGTACTTCTAGATCAGCGTTCGAAATATGAGCAGTGACTTTCCTAATTTTGTTATTATTATAGTTTTCCACAAAATGTTAAAATAAATTATTTGCTAATATGTTCAGTAATATGCAAAATTTACTTAAATAATAGATTTAAGCGGACAATAAAGTTGACACTGTGTTAATTTACATAGGAATAAGTTCAAGTCTGTGTTACAATTAAAGTATTGCGTATGAATAGAAAGATGAAAATTTACAAGGTGGCTTCAAGGTGTGAAATTTTTAGAATCGGTATTCTGGTAAGAGCGGATTTATCGTACAATTATTAGTTTTTGATTTAATGGTTATTGTTATAACCAATCTATTTAGATTACGAACAGAAATTGTTTTTCTTACGTTTTATCATTTATAACGCAAAATACGATACGAAATGACGAATGCTTTTAAATTGCATACAACTATCAACCAAAGTTCAGCACGTATTTCAAAACTACAAGTGCAAAAATAGAAAACTAATAACGATTTTAGTAAGCTAAGATTAACTATTGTGCAAAACATCCATATAGGAAAAATTACAAAATATTTACATGCTATGGTAATTTATTGCCGTAAACCAATTTTGAAAGCAGTCGAAAATGTACAAATAAACAACTGTCAATCAAGTACTTCATTTATTGGATTTTCACGAATGTATATGAAAACAAACTTTCTTTACCTATCATTTCTAGTGGATGGGAAAATAAGTTTTACGTTATGTTATAAAAATTTGAAATATTACTTGGAAGGTATAATTGGACATCAATAATTTTTTAGAACGGTTTTAATTTCATAGTCGAAAACTAATATAACTAATGTGGAAATTTTAAGTTTACGTGTGCTTCATAAAATATTATAAGATTTAACGGTAAACCAATCAATGAGACTTGGAAACGAAAGAAATATTTGGCGAATAAATTCAAAGCAAGCAATAATATTACAAATTAGAATACGTTGTGTTTTACATATTCACCCTCTGTCTGTCTTTAATACCAAACTCATTTCTTTTTCATTATAAATATTACCTTCTTTCGCTGCTCCACTGTGATTAGTCTATACTTATGTCGAAAAAGTAAGTTTACTTGAACCTTTAAATGATCAATCATGATAATCATCATGAAAAGAATATACGGCGATACCATTATGATTATGATTACCGTTAGATTAAAATAAATTATCTTCAAATGTTTATATATTTTTATTTAACTAATTGTAGTAGTGATCAAGTACTATTAAGTTACGAATAACCGCTCACGTTATATGAAATAATCAACAAAAACTAAAAGTAAATCTGAAAAGTAAAAATGCAAGTTCTTATCGTAAAAACTTGCTTCTTTATAACAAATATTCATGGTAATTTAATGTAACTTATCAGCAACTCACACGACAGCACAAAGCAGCAAATTATAATATAAATAGTGTGTAAAAGAAATGCTTTTAGCATTTTACCGTAAATGTGTAAAGCTGGCACCCTATCGTTACCTGTTAAAGCATGCGCTAATATTTTTGTCGGACTTATCATTTTTATTCTGTCTTGCACCCTGACAGCTTTTGCTAATCCAAAGTATTCATTCAGCCAAAATCGATAGATACCAGATTCAAATAAATTCTGAATAACTTTTGACAGTTCAACATGATTTGGTGGAAGAACGCCATAAAAACTGGTTCCGGAAGAAAGGAGTTCTGTTCCCAGGAAACATGCTCTTCTTTTAATACTTCCGGTATTTGTCGTCAATTCCCTTGTATTTATCAAGTTTGTGGCCATATTTGCCCATCGTGAAACAGCAGGCCATGCAGCCAAAGTAGCCTTTTTATAACCAAATGCTAATTCGTTAATGAAATCTTTACCTCTAGTTGTAACAGTATTTGCCAAAATAAAAAGAACAGACGAGTTTCGAGATTGAGCAACCCAGTACATATATTCTTTGGAAATTTCAGCCTCGAATACTAGTGTGTAGTTTCTTGCACAGAGCTCACCTGCGTTCTTAATAATATTTGGGGGCGCCGGTTTTACTATGAGACTACTAATGACACCCAAGTAAAAATACACTATAATGGTCGAAACTAACATCCACAATGCAAGCATATTTGAACGATGACTTACTTTACAAACTGAAAATCCAGTGCACGGAGAAAGAAGAGCGGAAAAAGACTTAAGTAAATGATATGAGTAGTGGCTAAATATTTGGCCACGTTCAATTGAAAATACAGAGGTGACTGCAATCAAAGCTAAGGACAGCAACAACCAAATCGACTTATTAAATGGAGACGCGAAAAGGGTAAAGTCCAAAAGCGACTCGTACTCAGATGTTGGAAAGTCGCAGTAAGCTAAGTTTAGTGGAAATGACTGGGTTTGTAGAAATATTGGCATATCGAAGGCAGAAAAATTTGACGAATAGTTTTTATATAACTGAGAGTAATAAAGCGGTGTATGAATTTTAGCTGCGGGAAAATATAAAGTTAGTAAAGTTGGGGAACTTTTGTTGAAGATTTTATAGTTTTGAAGCGATACTACTGAGAGAGTATAGTTAAAAGCTTTGGCAACTTCATTTGCAAAAATTATGAAAGGAAATAGGCGGCCTGGTTGGTTATGAAAGTCTCTGAGCTTTGAATACGCTTTGATAGCGTGTTCTACAGTACTTTGGGTATGGGTTGAATCATAATACCAGAGTCTGTTTTCTACCACTGGAAGTTTCATGGCTCTTAGTTTATTTCAAGTAACCTTACAGAAGTGTTAATACATTGACCAGTTAATGTAATATGATGTAAATCAAAGAAACTACGTCGCTGTATTGCAGAAACCTTTGACAAATGATTTAAATGAACAATTTAGCCAGTTTTTTATAAGGCAAAATAGATTGATCTTCATATCCAGATTTAAATGTAGTTAACCTTGAGTTGCAACTAAATAATTCAAAAAAATCTATTAGTTTAATTTTAACTAAAGAATTAATATTTTTCAGTTTGATTGTATGAGACAGAACGTTTGCGTTAATTCTTACCACTGCATTAGTAAAAATTCATGCTATAAGAGCTACTCGAGATTATTTTGACAACCCGAAATGACAAAAGACTGAATAAAAGCGAAAAACTTGAATGTTGTAGATTTAGTGACATAATTTAAACCATACTATTAATGATATAATTTCAAACATAAGATGCTATAAATGCATTTCACATTAGTGCTTGAACTATTTTTTGAACATATTTGTATTCAGTGTATTTTTAAAGGTGAAATTATGTAAATATACTCGAGCCATTCTTTTTGGGTAAAAATATATATGAACCGAGTTTTATGTAAACTCTCTTCATGTTTTAACAATCGCAAAGCTACATAAGATTCCAGCACTTTTTTATTCAGTAATTGTAAATTTTTGAATATGTTGTGAAATAATTGTCTTATTTAAAGACTTTGCGTAACTTTTTAAATATTTATGTGCTTGTGATTCACACAATAGCGTACAATATTGAGTTTTCAAATACCTCGATCTAAAAAGATTGTGAGTTGACGGTCTTAGAAATGTTAAATAACTGTCTAAAAATTAAAGCGCTTTAAAATATATTGTGTACGGGTTACCTGCATGACCATTGAACATATATATTGCGTAGCTGAATCTAGTTTTGAGTCATAACTAATCTAATGTTTGTCTAATGTTAACTCACAAATATTTGGGGGACGTTAGAACTAAAATTAGAACTAGATTTAATTGTAAAAAATATTGCATAATTTGCTGAAATTTTTTCCAGTTAGTATAAACACATTCAACAAATTTCAAATGTTATTACATTCCATGTTGTAGTCAAGCAGAAAAGGGAATTTGACACAGCTCCGAAGCCCTTTGAGAACTTTATTTGGAAAGCTCCTCACAAGCTGAGTGCTGCTCTGTCCTTGGAAAATTTCTGAAACACAAGAAAGTAAAACAGGCATAAATATTACGCAAACTTTATGAACGATTTAAGAATCCGTAGAAGTTATTCAGCCAATTAAACATATGTATGGATCATTTAATTCCTTCATCGGCTTGATTGCTCTGTGGGGGCCAACTTCCACTTCGATGACCAATGTTCCCATAATAGTTAGGTTTTTAGAAAAATATACATGTATTCGTGCAACAACGTTATGCTACCACACATTAGCTAGTATCAATATATGACGTATACTCATTCCCAAAAATTAAAAACAGGTGCACTTGCTTAAAGCAAACCTTCAGATTCTGGTTCTTGGTATTCTAGATCACTTAAAGAACTGTGCATATCATTCTTTAAATTTCCAAATATTGCACATGTAATACACGTTAACATTTAAATCGAATTCAGTGAAATGTAATCTGCTTAATTTCTTTATGTATTTTTGATAACTTACTTCACTCCGCAATCGTCATTGGCGAAAATTGTAAAGGAATTCGACTCGAATTTGGTTTTTGATTAGAGCCTTATGAATTAAAATCTGTATAAAAATGAAAATGAACAACGTATATTGTTTAATGCATATCTTTTGCATGACATTTCTCCTTTTCTGTAATGATATAAGTTAAATTTGCAAAATGCATTGTTTCAAATATTTCGGTTCTTAGAAAGAATATAGAATTTGTTACCTTTTTATTTGTACATCATTTATGCATAAAAAGTGGAGACCCCACGGGTAAACGAAACTACTTCTAGTTTTGAATACATTTAAAAGCAAATCTCGATTATTTGTTTTGGCTAAATTTAGTTTCGTTCCATTAAGCTTGCATACTTTACAATGCCACCAAACACATATTTAAAATATTTACAATTAGTGTATTATCAAGTGTATTCTTTGTAATTGTAGTCGGGGCAAATGCAGCGATATTACTTGCAAGTGTGAGAAAAAATTTACTCTCCTTTATGTGTGGAGTTTATACAATACTTATGATTTTAGGTGTTATAACTTTATTTAATATTTCGGATCAAATTTACTCTGAAAGCAAAAGTTTGTTGCATAAATGGGAAAAAGAAACGTTGTCTATGAAAAGTTTTGATGGTCGGTTTATAATGAAAACAGTGAAAGGTTTCTGGGCCATGAAAATTCCAATGGGAACGGTTGGAATCGTGGATAAACATACAAAAAATGCTTATTTAGAGGAAGTTCTCAACAACATTTTTAATGTTCTTGTTATGGTTAACGCAGCCTAAAACTTGAATTAAGATTAAAACTAGTTTTATATTGTTGTTTTTAATGTTGAATTTAGATAGTTATTATGAGGATAATAATTTTAAGTACAAGCTGGTATGGCTAAAAATATACGAAACATAAACACATATGCTGGATTGCTCATTTCAAAAAAGAAACGGGAAAAAATAAAATAGTTTTCTTCTAAAATTATATGTGCTCTTTGTCGGATATAAATTATACAAAATAAATTGTTTTTTTGACTGATTCATCAGAATTTTGATCGATCAAAGTTAAGCATATCCTTTTATAAGTAGTGAAATCAAACAAACTTTTTCACTTCCATCAAATGATTTTCTTGACTCAAGAGCTTAGAAAAATTATATGTTGTCGTCTTAACAATTTCAATCAAAGTTATAAAAAATATATCGACCACCAAACTGCTTGTAGGCTTAAAACAGTTAATCCTACCCCAGATGATGGTGATATGGCTTGCCGATCTTTGCTTCTGTGTCTATAAGTAAATACCTACTTCTCTAATCAGAAAGGTTTTCATCGAGATATTTGTGTTTACTCAACTATTTAGATAAGCATAAAAATTAGCATCATTAAATCAACAAAATCACATAATGGCAAAACTGTTTACAAAGTAATTTTATGTGAAGCTGTGTGTATATTTGGTCGAAATACTGCAAAATATTTTACTTTAGAATCCTGTTTTGGTCAAAAAGGTACCTGAGTAACTTTCCAATGTAAACAAAGACCCTGGTCATTTTATGCTCTTAATGTGATGTGTTCAGGTGTAAGTAGCGGATTTGCGTGAAAATGCAAGAAAAATGGATAAAAATTAGAGCGATTTTGTCAAAACATACAAGTTTTCCAGCAATGCTTTACGTGTAACCGATTTTCCTTTGAAATTGTATAAAAAATTAGAAATGTTTTGTGATAGTATATTGTTTTAATATGGGAATAAATTTTCACTTGCAAAAGGTTTTTTGAAGGACAGTTGATATCCTTTTGATTTTTGTAGCTTTAATGAATAAAGTTGTAGGAACGAAATAAATGTGTAAAAGTATAAAAACCACTTACTCAAAAGCACAATATATTTCTTGGTGAATACTTTTAAAATAACGGGATAAGTAGAAAACATCAACACTAATCTGGTCAAATGAGAGTAAAGAATGTACCATCAATTTGGTAAAACACCTCCAGAAAACTTATTTCTGGCTCAAAAACTTGATTTTTTGTATGCAATGGTAATTACGCCCTGAACTTATAGATCCTCTTAGATTGGTACCTCTAATGGAAAACACGTGGCACTTAAAAAGGTAATTACTTTTTTTTATCTATCTCAAATTTCTTATTACATCTTGTAAAAAACATTACAATAGGCCTTCCTTGCACGCCTTTATGATTGCAATTGTAAGTTTTTGCTTGGCAACCGGTTTTCAACTACAAAGTATTTTGTCCGAAAATGCATCCTTGAACTGCTTGTCTCGTATTGACACCACAATATATTTGGTACGAATCAATATGAAGAATTCTCAAAATTATAGATAATCCAATTTATTACTTGCCACCGTCAAAATATATTAACGCCAAATTCATCTTTTTGCAGTTTTGGTGAACAGATATGTTCAAACGCATGCATAAGAGGTATAAAGATGCTTGTCAATACTCATTAGAAATTGGTAAAACCTGTTTTCAAAGTTGGTATTTTGGGTCTAGATTCTTAGTTAGACTAACTTTGACATTGCTGTTTGTATGTTGTGTTGTACTCACTTACCACGTGTTAAAAATGATGCTCAGCGAGAGTGGGTAGTGGGTCATGATGCGGTTGGGTGTAGAAATCTCCAAAACCAAAACCACCGAACACATTTACCTTCGAATCTAAACCATTTAAGCAAATGATGACTTAATTGTAGATTTTGAAAGCTTTGGTACGCTTTTAAACGTCAAAATTACAGTTTTCTTACGAAATTAAATGAAGTATTCCTGTAATGTCAAATAAAAGACCTAAAACTGTGGCACAATATGCATTCAAAACGACCCGTTTTAATAACAAAATATACATTGACATAACACAAGACGCAATATTCCCTTACATATTTACATTACATGATTTGAACATATAATAATCTGTTATAATGTATTACACCAATATACATTACTTTTAAAAATCCAATTTTCTAAATGAGTTTGTGCTTACGATAGGTTTTTATAAAACGAAATTCAACACTTTGAACAAACTGTATTTTAAGTAGGAAACCATAGCTTAGGCAACATTCATTATACTAAAGGATTTAAGAAGAAGAAAATTGTTTTCGAATCCATGGACTCAATGTGGAGCATATTATATGTTTAGCAAAATAGCATCAAAAACTCTTTCTGCAAGAATTTCGAAGTATGCCGCCAAAAGATCTGTTCTGATATACCAGAAAGGTCCATATTTTAACCGATATGGCACAACTGCTCGTATACGTTTTAAGTTCCTCAAGTTTCTTCTAATTTTCTTTTTTGAAAACTCAAGCTCTGCCCTTAAATTGTGAACTTTAACAACAAGCTCAGATAAATCAGTGATTTGGCAACACATCGGGAGTACTGTTAAATGTCCAGTTATTACGACAACTAAAATGAATGAAATCCAAACATACGCAAGCACAGTTATTTCTTCAGGACTGAGACGCACGCACATCCACGACAAAACCACTACAATCCAAAATGCATAGCTCATTACCATATAAATGACTTTATGTAGCACTCTTTCTATTTTATTGTGCAGCATCCACATTTGGCCGTAGTACTTGAAAAATGCTTCGAAATTATGACATCGAACAAGTAAAATTTTTGACATTGATGTCAGTCTAGGAATAATTACTATGGCAGTGCAAAGAATAAATGCCATTGTGCGCACTTCTACAATGCTCAAGAAGCAAGCAACAACTCGTATTGCAAGGGCAAGCCAAATTGAAAAGCCACTACGATACTTGGGATCATCCAATATTTCCTCAAGGACATAAAAGGCAACGTCGTAATCTGTCAATAATGCTGCAATGGTTATACAATGAGGA
>JAQFXM010008451.1:0-10644 GCA_034693345.1 Entomobrya multifasciata | reverse complement strand
GTTGCCATGAACAATATATACTCGTGGAAATCCTTCGTTGAAACGAGTCGCCTTTGTTTTCAGCAATCCTTTATCTACCAAATTTTGGCCTTACTCGCATGTCTCGGAGCAAAGCGATTTAATTTTTTTGGCAGTTTATTTGCCTTCTTGCACTTACATGACTAGTAATTTTGCGACTTGATTCCCTGCCACTGTATGACCTCAAATCACGACAGCTTGTGAAATATTTTGAAATATGACATTTTTTCCATGTTCAGTATGTTGAAACGTGGGTTAAACTTTCATGTAGACTGTTTATTGTAAGTAATCTAAATGGGCATATGGTACACTGATCACAGGATTCTACCGAGATGGAATACGGTAGCTATATGTAGGTGTATTACAGGGAATATTCACAAGAATGATAGGGGCATTTCGGAAAATAATTACAGGGGTAATTGATTTGTCAGAAAATTCAATGTAAAAATGCACTTTTCTGTCTCAGTTATCTAATAAATTATTTTCAGTGTTTTGATGACAAATTTTCAGGGCCAAGAAATTGTATGCCTTTAAAAACTACGGTAAAAAATACAAATTTCGAATGATTTAAATTTTTTCAGTTTCAGTATTTGTTCGTCAGTACCAAATCATGCCAAGACAAGAAGAAGTTCAATATTTGTAAATTTTTAAACAACGCAACTAATATAAGTTTTTCTCCGTAAGGTTATACAAATCTCATGTTTATGCCAAAAAAAATTTTAAACAAATTACTAAATTAAGAAAATTCGTATTGATTCAAATAAATTTTATTTTTGGTTTTAAATTAGTTTAATTGCTGGATATTTGTGAGGGACATGACATACTTTTTTCTTCTGATACATGACCTCAAATATGTTCTAAATTTGGATTACTAAATTTCACTTTTACACTTAAGGTCTTGTTTGTTACATGCATAGCATAGCAAGAACTCATATATCCTCAATTTCGGAGATTTCCCTTTTTCTAAAGAAGTCATTTTGTGAAGTACCCTAACGAAATATAATGTACAAAGCCCCTGCTCTCTTGCAGAAATGTGGCCTTTTTTCTTTTCTTCATGATAAATGCAGGACAAGATGCTCAGAAACGGGTTTTTCATAACTTGGGTAGGTTTAACATAAGGTTTTGATCTCATTTCTTGCATTGAGGCCAAGCTTTTCCTTTCTCCTTCAGTTCCAATATTTTCGTTATCGTTTCAATGTTAAAATAATTTGTTTGTAGAAACTGCTGACACATATAAGCACTAAAACGAAGACGAAATTCCCAATCGCCAACTAATTCATTTTAAAACTTTGTGACATAACGTCGTAAAAGATTAAAGTCTAATATATTTGTGCAGTTTCACAAATCGTTTATATTGGTTCAAACTAACTTTATAGAATTTTTAGATTGTGTTTTACCTAAAAATATTACATTTTCATATTTTCATAAGTTGTTTGTGTGAGTGAGGTCCGTGTTTAGTGCTTAAAAATTAAGTCCAGTCAGTAAACGTAAGCAATTTTTGTGAAGATTAGCAATTTGGTTTTCAAGATTGAGTAGCAAAATCGCGTCTGAACGCAAATTCGTAAACAATGATAAATGTCAACTTAAGTGCCACCATTTAAAAAAAACTCCTTCAGAAATCATATGATGAACTGAACTAAAATACGGTATAAGTTGACATTTTGAATATTATAGTGATTTTCGACAGGAGTAGCAATTTATTCTGCAGTTTCGTTTAAAGTTTTCAGTAATTATTAAAACAGTTTTAGTAGAAAACAAAAGTGTAAAGAAGAAACATTACCCAGGAGCTTGAAAATTAAAGTAAACCATACCACAATTCCAGTGTTTAGTTTTGTCGTTTCAGTTTTTCCTTTGCATAATCGATCGACTACGATTTTTAAAGCTTTGTAATAGTGTTTGTTTAAATCAAAACTCGTGCAATTCAACATATTACAGTAAAAGTAAAATGGGGCCATTTGGCGGTATTGAACAGAGCATATTTTGCTTGCTTTTTTGTGTAAATACGTTTACTTTTGCCATTTCATCCGAATGTCATGTGAACGGGAATTGTACAGGTAAATACTAAAAATTAAAATAAAGTTACCTTTTTATTTGGTTGGAGCCACATACAGTTTAACATAAATAGTGTTATGTATTAAAAAACTTCATCGATTTTAAAAAGCTTGAAATTACGTTTTTGGACGTTATAGAAGCAAAAGGAATGAAAATGAATTCTAGAAAGCATAGTGGAAAGTTAATATAGACGCAGAGTTATTAAAAGGCAGAGTCAACAATAAAAAGACATAACATAACACTCAAGGGCTTAGTATGATTGGATTTTCTGATGTTTCTGCACTGAAAGCAAACCAAGGGTGGAAATGCGAAAGAAATTGGCATTCACAAAAAAATTCAATTAGTACTACTGTAGAAAAGTATAATTTGAATATATTTATGATACTTAAATAGTATCTATATTGTATAGAAATACTGTTAGGAAATTTTATTTGGGTCGTTTGTACTTTTTAGTCGGTAGGGTACTGAACTTAATATTTTCATCTTCTAAAACTGCAATGCATTTAAAATGATCAGATAATTGTACTTTTTAATTTTAAAAGAAAAGGACATCTTGCATGCATCTAGAGTAAATGACTCCATATCGCATCACTTTATTTACAGCATACTCACAACTCATCATTGAGAAGCACAGGTAATAAATTTCATAAAGAATACTGAATAGGGCTTAAGCAATTTCAGCAAATTGTATAAATTCTGAGAGAATTTGATAATTTGTAAAAAAATAGATGCCGAAATTTGTGAAAATGGCAGAATAGGCTGGGACAATGGTCTTAAACTGCTTGTGTAGTGATACTGCTAATTGTTTGTTAGGTAGTATATATTTTGGCATAAAAATTAAAATTTTAAACCCGTGTGTGATGTTCTTTAGTAATAATGAAGACATTTATGATATTTTTATTATGATAAATCAAGTCAAGTCCTAACGTTTTTTCAAGTTGATATGGACAAACCAAAGGTTTTTGTTGGGTAGCAAATAGAAGAATTTGTACAATTCTTTGCATCTTTATAAATTAGTAATTATTTTCCCTTCACGATTACCTGCTGACACAAATAAGTTGTCTGGTTTATATTTCGAGGAAAAATAAGTTTTTACAAAAATTAAGAACATTAAAGTACACGTTAACTCAAAAATTGTCACATATTTTAGATTTTCCGAATTAGCAAAATATTATGATGATTTTGGCGTTTATTTGAACATGAAGTTAGATTGAAACTTTTATTTGCAACAGTGAAAAAGTTTTTGTCTCTGTAACAATTAAGCGTGTATACAGGCAAGTTTCATTTTTACGATAACTTGGTTAAAAACAAATGACAATGAGTTCTTTTACTTCACATGAAAGCTTTTCTGTTCTATGTGTATGTAATTCCTAAAGCTAGAAAACAACACATTGTTCCTTAAAATGGGTCAGAGTACTCGCTTCATGGTGGTAGCAGAATCTAAGCTTTTTTACCTTGAATCAAAAGTATACTGGTACACTAATTTGCTTTAAACTCAACATCTAGTCAACGTAAGAATGGTTCTTATAATTCAGTTTGTTTAAAAGCCAGTTAAAAATAATTTCGGAAATAGAATCCTTTTTTAACCTCTGCTTGAGTTTTAACTTGTATAACATTTGGCTTTACAATTTTAAATACACTTTTTCAGCTGAGGCTAAAATTGGTTTATGTAAACGTAGGTATTTATTTAACAAATTATGTTGAAAATATAAATTATTAAGTTAGCTGGCTTTTGAGTAAACAGCAAATTAGGAAATTATGACGAGTCGGAATGAGTTTTGTACTAATCACTCGAAAATCATACTTACTATTAAATTAACCACTGGACAAACTTCGTACGGATTAATATTTTTTCTTAACATTTTAAAGATCCACAATCAAAACTTTACCTTTAATAAATAAATTCTTAGCTCTACATATTTATGTGATTAAAATTTAGATAAAATTAAGATATTGATGTAAACTGTTGGTGATAAAATGCCTGAACACCGAATGAAAACACAATATACCAGTAGCTATGAAAGTCGCTATAAACAAGAATTGAGAGCAAAAAATGAAGCTTGTGGCTCTTTCTTCTCTACAGAGCGCACTGTGAGTAAGAGGTTATAGAAATCTTTATGGAGATAGCATTACAGAAGTAATTTTATTTACCTCATAAAACCAAAAATAAACAAGCAAATTTTTGCGGAAAATGTTAAACTTACCTAAATATGCAGCTCATTTCTCATAAAATTTTGTAATCTATGCAACCTATCTGTCTAGAATATGCGCATAGGGGCTGTGATGGCAATCAAAACGTCTTATTTTTAGAAAGGAAGTGTCCCTTGTTCCTTCGAAGATTGTTCCTTTCCCTTTTTTCTGAAAAGGATTATACACTTCCATACCTTTTTTGGGTAGTATTCACTTTTACTTTCATGTACATACTACACTACATATGAAGAAGACAATTCTCCTTTTGGGTAAAACAATTGTATCTACATATTATACAAACTTTGGGACCATTTTATTCGGACGTCATTGAACTCTTATTTTCTAGTACACAGTAAGATGCAAATAAAAACCATTACTAATTTTTAAATAATGATAAAATGGCAGCACCGACTTTATTTATTTATGAAACAATCACGTGATCATTCTATAGTTATTTCATAAAGTACAGAAAGTTATTATGTCTTTTAAAAATAAATATGACTATATAACTTGAATGTCAAATTTTTTACACATTATGCAAAACATTCAAGAAACACAAAGTTATTTCGTTAAAATAAATGTTTGTTTAATCTAGCCTTTTACTAAAAACACGTTATCTTACACAATTTAACAGTATATGTTTAAACGCTCCAAATTTATGAATACTTTTTATCTATCGGAAGTTGATGTTGGTGGAAGAATTTTAAATGTTGACCAATCCAAACAACAATGACACTTTTCAGTTGGTTTTATGAAACATTTATGAGTGGTTTTTTGTGTTTCCGTAACAATTAAGCTTGTTTACTAGAAAGTTATCATTTTTGTAATAACTTAGTTTAAATCGAAACACAAAACATCATTTTACTATGTATGAGTGTTTTCATAAATGGTCTTTGCACCTCAGGATGGTTCAGAGTACTCGCTACATGTTTTGGTAGCAGAATCTAAGTTTATTAGCCCAATTTAAAATAGTTCCGAAAATAGATTCCAATTAATCAACTTGCTTGAGTTATTGGACTGTAAAAGTTTGAATATATTTTATTTCAGCTGAGTTTAAAATTGATCTATGTAAAAGAAGCAATTTAACAAAAATTGTTGAAAATATAAATTATTTCTTTGGTTAGATTTCAATTTAATAACAGTTTTGAAAATTTTGGGGAGCCGGGCAGGGTATCTTACCAATCATTCAACAATCATACTTACTATTATATTAACCACAAGAGAAATGTAATATTGATTGACATTTTTTTCTAAATATTTTCAAGATCCACAATCAAGAATTTTAGCTAGCATAAAAATTCCTAGCTCCATATTTGCCCTAACCTGAATAACTGAGTTTAAAAATGCATAACAATAGTGGAGTAGATTTGACTGACCAGCTAGAAACAACGGGAATACACCAAATTATTGGTTAAAATTGAGAAAAAATGAAGATATTAATGGAAATAGTGTATTCTAAAGTAACTTATCACCTTTTGGATACACAACATACCAGAAGCTAATAAAGTTGATTTGTGGGGAACTACGAAGAATTGAGAGCACAAAGTTATGTTTCAGGTGCTTTCTTCTCTAAACAGCTCACTGAAGTGATGTTTAGATATCTATTGGCCTCATAAAACTTGAAAAAAACCGAATTGTTGCGAAAAAGAAAAAGTGCAAATGTGCTTCTCCTGACTATGGTGGAAAACAAAAAAAATTCTATTTTTAGAAAGGAAGGGTCCATTCTTTCTTTGAAGATTGTTCCGTTCCCTTTTTTCTGAAAAGGGTTAACGCTTCTATATCTTTTTGGAGAGTGTTCACTTTTACTTTCATGTACATATTTACTATACATGAAGAAGAAAAGGTTCCTTTTGAGTAAACCAATTGTATATACACTTCATCTAAACTTTTGGACAATTTTACTCAGAAGTCAGAGAACTCATATTTTCTAATGAACGGTGACATGGAATTAAAAAAAAATTATTTATTTTTAATAAATAGGAGATCATTCTATAGAGTAGAGTAGAAACAGTTATTCTGTCTTTTTGAAAATAAATATGACTATATAAATCCTTCTAAAGCAATTTTTTGTGCCGTCAGTAATTTTAACATAGCACGAGCTGTGGGTAAAAATTTGAAAACTATTATGCTACTATTTAAATGACCTAACAAGTTGTCGATTTTTTGCATTGGACGTCAAATCTTCTTTACACATGATGCAAAAAATCCAAGAAACACAACGTTTTGCTGTTAAAAAATGGTTTGCACATTTTAGGGGTCACCATTATTTACTTTTACATGTGCACATTAAAAAAAGGCAACATAAGGTGTTGGTTTTACATGGCTAAATCCACGGTAAAGATCAAATGACACATTATTTCTTCAATTTATGATAGAAGTATTAATGAAAATGATCGAATATTTTGACGTGCAGTACAAAATTAGTCATCAAGCAGTAGCCACATCAATTTAAATATAGTTAGTTAGTTCCCTCATGGGGAGTTTGTTAGACGGTTTCTGAGAGCAGAGCTCGCCCACCTTCAATTTAAATATACAACGACATGAAATATTTTACAGAACACTGTAGACCTTTTCTTCATATTGATATTTATTTCTACGATGTGCTATTGCAACCAGTGAAAACTAAAGTGCAATTTAAACATTTATTCTCACTATAAATTTACAAACTCATATATGTATTAAGAAGTATTATTTCGTAACAGCATGATAAGCTGTTTCAAAAATTGGTAATCCAAGAATGCCTCTGGCATTTTTTGCATTGCAATTATACAGATTTTTAAAATATATTTTATATTTGCACAATTGAAAATCATGTCAAGTTGTGAACTATTATTAAGGCTTTCGGCGGATTTTACGTTATCGTTTGAATTTATCAAGCTTATCTAAAATAAAACCTGTGATACACATACCCATACTAATATTAACTTTCGTAGTAAAAAATGCCTAACCCAAACACAAAAAAATCAAAAGTGGCATACTTTTTTAATTTTAAGAATCACAATTTTCGTCGGGACCAAGCGATCTTTTTATTTCCTCTTTGCCATAATCATAATGACATTTGATTACAAAACAGTAGTTGAGTAAACCGAAAAAGTGGTAAACCGAGTTGGGACTTTAAGTTGTGACAAAATATGAATTAAAATCTAGTATATGTACATGTAGTAAAGTTGAATATTTAATCGAAAATGATCCAACAAGTTTCCCAGTTTGAGTAAAATTTTCTATGGAAAGCAAACAGAAAAATCGTTCTGGAAAAGCTATGACTACACTAATATTTTTCCATGCTTGCATGCTTTAGAATTTCCTTACATGAAACACGAAATAAAAAAGTACTTGACTCTTTGAACACCATTGTCGTTGTAGTCATAAATCCTTTTAACTTCTTTTTTTCTTAATCCTAATGGATTGGTTTAACAATGTAACGCAAGAGTTGAGTGAATTTTACTGACTAGCAACAACTAACATGGGAAAAACCAAAACAAACAAAATCTAAACTGAAATCTGTTAATCCTACATAACAATTTTGGTGGTTTTTCATAAAACCTTTTATGCTTCTATCTATCCCATCTAAAATTTACTAGTATTGACCATTGTTTTAACCAAAATGCCTTTATTTTTAGAAAGGAAAAGTCTCCTGCAAGCATGAGGAATCTTGTTCCTTTCTCTTTTTACAAAAAAAGGTTAACACTAGTTATCTTTTCTTCGGGAGTACTCACTTTTACTTTCGGCTTAATCCATTTACTGCACATCAATATAACTCCTTGTTTGTGTGCGTTCCTTTTGTGCATATTCATCATTCATACTTTTGAAACATTTTACACAAAGGTCATAGACCTCTCAATTTCTTGCACATTGCAGCATATAATGAAATAAGAATTTGCTTATTTTTGACATAGACAAATTGTAGAATGTTTTTGATTTTTTATGGGAAAATTACGCAATCATAATATTTTTATTTCATGGACAACATTTATTTATTCTATATTCTTGAAAATAATCTTGACTGATTAAAACCCCTACGAAAATATTTTTTGTGTGTAGTATAGCACACCCCAAACTATATATTGTATAAATATTATTTATTTTTATAAACACATATATAAACACGTATATTGTTGTAAGTAGAATTTTAGGCTGAAAACGTAGTGAAACAATAATTTTGATTGAAATGAATTGGATCAAATTATAAAAACTTAAAATTAAAATATTTGAGCAGATGGTACCAGATATTTTGGAATTTTTTTGTTCCATCATACAAACAAAATGATTTAAATTGCTCAATACTAAATGCTTTGGATTTACTACCCTCAAAAATTCCATTTTTTCTAAATTATTGATAAACCATTTTATTTTAATTTATTTTAGGCCCTCAATGGAACCTAGCATTCATTCAGGAATCTTCCATAAATTACCTGAGCATCTCGGACAATTCCTCAATTTCCGAAATTTATGGAAATCCCCATCACAGACCATCCCGGCTCACCTCAAATGTTCGAGACCGAGAAGTTTATTGGACCGCCAACAATAATGGAGAACCAGTTATTTATAGTTCCTCTATAAAGGGCAAACTGAAGAACTCTCCAACAGTTCTTGTAAATACGGGAATATATCACCCACAAGGAATAAGTTACGACTGGATTGCAGCAAATATTTACTTTATTGATGGCAATACAAGCCAAATTGTAGTCTGCCCAAGGTATTCTAGATCTGGCTCTAACACTCATACTCGTTGCTCTGTCCTTTTTAAAGAACAAAGCGGAGGGACACCTTACGACATCAGTGTGGATCCAAACGAAGGGTACCTTAAATAATTTTTAAATTATGTTTTAAAATTTAATTAACAAAATTTATGAAATTTAAATAGATACATTTTGAATTTAATCTTGTTTTTGCAGTGTGATGTTCTGGTCAGTTAATAAATTATCTCCCCAAATTAAAAAGGCAAAAATGGATGGTACTTTGGCAGTTTCCTTGGTTACAACTGATATTCACTCTCCAATGGCAGTATGTGTGGATGGGAGTAGAGTCTACTGGACCGATTCTCAAAAAAATACAATCGAATCTATAAATTACGATGGAAGTGAACGAAAAGTTGTGACATCAGCATATAACGGCTGGGGCATTGGGGTTCTTGGCGATTTCCTTTATTGGCCATATTCCGAGGAAAATGAAGAAGTTTTGAAGGTTATTTATTTATTTACCCTACAAAGATTATTTATTTTTAAAATTAAACAAAAAATATTATAAGACAAGTTTTTATGATTTTTATAGGGGGTCAATATACACAACGGGGCAAATACAACAGAAGTTCTTTTCGGTAATTTGGCAGGACGTGTTTCAAACATGAGGGACTTGGCTATTATGAATATTTCTACTCAACCAATTACCAGAAAAAATTCATGTCACGAAAAAGGATGTAGCCAGTTTTGCGTTCTATCGGGCCCAGATGATGCTACGTGCATATGTCCCGTTGGAATGATGGGAGATGGAACTAGTATTGGAACCGGTTGTAAAGGTATTTAATTTGCACAACTTTATTTGAACTTTAAAATATTTGTGGCATCAAATATTATCAACCCATAACATATTCGCATTGCATTTCCCTACTCTTTAAAAATACAACTTTCCAATTCAAATTCCGTCAGAATTTCTAGAAGTAAACAAATGTATATTCAGTTATTTTAATAGGAGCTTGAGGTATTTGTGAAATAGTTCAGAATTAATTAATTTTTCCTATATAAAATCATTCTTATCATCATCATCATAATCTCGCAATGAAATCTGTGAAATGTCAGACTATTGAAACAAATATCAGATATCATAACCACATTCTCACGAATCCATGCGTGCTTATAGTTCTGACTTTTACTGGCTGAGGCTAGACATTGTACAAAATAAGGCTGTTATTGTAATAAATCATACACACTTGTAATTAAATTGCTCTACAGCCATGCACTCTCCTGTTTTTCAGTATATGTGCGGCAGATGTTTGCGTAATTACTTTGGTTTTGTGCACTTGCAATTTGCCCTTTCATTTCAATTTCTTTGCATGAACTTTAATTTGTGTGTGAGCATAGACAATTTTCTGATAGAATCAAAATAGAAAAATTGGTCTCAAGAGGGAAGTGAATTATTACAAACTGCATACACCAGTGTGCATTTAACAGTAAAATCTTTCTGAAATATTTCACCTAAACAGAACGAATTAAAGAAATAAATTGCGTGCACGAGAGGATTATTAAGGCCGTCATTCATACATTAAGGTGTCTGGATGACCTTTGTACTTTGAGGAGCTTGGCTATGGTTCTTGTAAAATTGGGCACACTACCTGCTACCTTGCATGTAGTTTGAGCGTGCAGAAACAGCGAAACCGGAAATTAATTT
>JAQFXM010008450.1:0-10644 GCA_034693345.1 Entomobrya multifasciata | reverse complement strand
ACTCGAAAGGAAAACGTTTTAGCAACCTAAACATAACAATCAACGGAGAAGTAATCCCAAAAACAAGTATAGGTAAACTGTTCGGTGTAATTTTAACAGAAAGGCAGACTGGAACGAACATGTAAACTATATATACACTAAAGCTTCTAAAAATTTGTTTATTTTACGTAAATTAAAATGCCATGGTTTTTCTCGCAAGCAACTGACACAAATGTACATATATATCTCACATACGTAGTGTACTTGAATATTGATGTGTGCTTTGGTTTAATTACTTGACATTTGAACAAAATAAAAAACTAGTCAGTGTGGAAAAAGGGCTCTTTCTATATTAACTAGTGACTACATAAGAAGTAGTAATTATCTTGATGTATGTAAATCCCTTAATAAATCAAATCTACAGGAAAGATGGTGTGAGTTGTTGGTCAGGTTTGGAGTAAATGAAACATGAGCACTGGCTTACCAAGTACCAAATAAAACGATAATAATTATGTTAGTCGGAATAAATAAAATAGGTTTAATTTAGTGTTGTTACTTGTACATACGAGCGGTACCGTCGATCGACAATACCGTATTTGATTAGAATATTAAGAGATAGATGTTAACTGTATATTTTTTTCTTTTTTTCTCCTCATTGCAGCGCCTTCATTGGCCGCGCTAATCTCTTGTTTGTTTCTTTTTGTTTTTTTTCCTTTCTATAAATTGTGTTTTCTTTTTATCATCTTCAGCTTTGCCAACTTTGTCACAATGCTGCGCAAGATACACCATTAAACTTCTTCAAACTCGAATAACTAAATAAATAAATAAATAAACAAGTGTAAATATGCTTGTATAGACACTGGATGGATAAATTTAAAAATTTAATTTGGAAAATGTGTTAAAGCCTGCCAAAATTTACTTTTTTTCAGAGTGTGGCTGAAGTTTTTTCTGTTGACTATTAATAGAATCACAACAAATCTAATGTAACTATAACAGTAGGAGGAATATTAGGAAATAAGTAAACATGATTTTCACTTGACTTGTATATCACTTGATATGCTACGTGACAAAACGCACATAAAATACAGACGTGATTAATGACATATTCTTGTATTTGTAGAGAAAATATATCGTATGGCTTAGCTTGGTCTGCTTTGCTTGGCATGCAATGAAAATATGTGCCTGCTTATTACAATTTATAACCTTTTGTTTTAGGCAACTACGTTAAGAAATACATGTACTGATACTTCTTATGTATTATACATCCAGGTATATAGCAATAATGTTGCGTTTTGGGACTCGGAACCACGAACGATTGGAACATGCTTTGTGTTCTCGATGTAGGTTTTGTGCGATGAGATGTATTATTAGAAATTTGTTGAGTTTTCAACCTCTTTTTAAGTCTACATTACGAGTTTGCTGAATTTAAAACAAAATTTCGAAATTTTAACCAATTTATTATCACGTAACGGAGGTATCTTTAAAATATTTAGATTCAAATCTAGATGATGTTATGGGAAATTATTAAACTTTCATTATTATTTATTTTCTGTTGTATACCTGGATTTAGTATAAATAAAAAACATTTGACCATGTAATTATTACTCTGGAGCTTCTTTGGAGCTGCGGTAGTTGATGATGTTTAGAAGGTTGCTGCGTCGAGTTGCTGGTTGCTTCAACAAGTAAGGTATTGCATTACCTAGTCCCACCATATTCATTACTAACTTGACCTGTACTTCTCTGGAACTCATGAATGAATTTTCGGACGATGTAGATCCAGAGACATTGATCGAGTAATGATGCTAATTAGTATTTCCCACACACGGGAACTTGTAACGCCAGCCAAAAGGATGCTTCACATTTTCAAACTCCCATTCTACACCATCCCGCTAGCCGTCATAAGCACGCTAACCAACAAGCTTTTATGACCACAGAAATTTTCAGAATTCATAAATAAATTAAAACAATTGTTAAACTTTTACTTCTTTGAAATTTTTAATATGAATACTTCTTAGAGCAGAAAAAACACCTTGTTTCGTTGACTGGTATGTCAGTGAAAATTCTCTGCAAGATGCGTCATCCAAATTGTTGGACTTTTGTATACAATTGTGAGCCTTTAGAAATTTAAAACTTTTCACTACCTTTTTGCGTGATAACTATAAGAAGAAATGGCCACCAGTTAAACTTCAATTTTAATATTCTCTCTTCGAAATAGGAAGCTAAATATTAACGCATAATATCCAAAACAATTCATACACATCCTGGTCACTGTTTTTGGTGTTCAAGATAAACTCAATGCAGATAAAAAAAATTGAAAGCACGGGTAGCATACCAAAGGTTCTATTAAAACATGCGAAAAGTATGTAAGAGGCAAGATTTTTTTCTAATCCGAAGCAGGCTTCTATTTCAAAAAAATCTTCATTTTAATATTTTTTTTCCAGCTGATTAATACAATGCTTAAGGGAATAATGTCAATCAGTTCTCCGTCCAATGAATCTGAAATGATTATTATCTAGACGTTTTGAAGCTGGGCCAGCGTTGCTGGTTTTTGCATATGTAGTCATGTTTATGGTAATTTCTCCCTGCAAAAAAACTTTAATATGAACTGGTACTCAAGTATTTATGTTTACTGGATATTTTTTGTAGTGTTTCGCCTGACGACAAACATTTAAAGGTTACTTTAACAAATAAATTAAGAATAATTTTTTACGAAATATTATTGTGTATTGAACAAGGTCGTATTTGTAAAAAGCAGAGGTTATAATTGCTTACATTTTTAATGTATCCAGTAAACCAATATGTTTTGCAATTTAAAATTTGCATTTTAAATTTTGCAATTTTATCAAGATTCGAAAAATTAAAAAAATTGCAAGCAAACTAATTTTTTAGATTAAAATCAAGGAAGAGCGAAATAAGTGCGTTTTTAAGTCGTCTCGTAAATACAATTAGGAAGAATGCATACAGATTTGAAAAGTACAATTAAATATTATGTTTTCTAAATGAATTCAATATGATATTGATAAAAATTATGTAATGTAATGTTAATAAACGGTTGGCAATGTCAATTTTGAGAAGATGCGGAAAACTTAATCAGAGGCATGACTTGCCGGTAATACTCAACACATTTTTTACGCAGACAAATCGTCTTACAAATCGATTTGTTACTAATTTATCAATTATAACTATTTACGTCTACAGTGCTAACGCACGTAAACCAACAAATTAATGGAGAACGAATTAAATCTCATACGGAAGGTATTTAAGTGAATTAAGCAATCATATTTAGAGAAGCATCGTTCGATTTAGTAAAACGCTAAATTTATGAATACTTAACCATAATTAACAAATATGATGATAGTAAATTTGTTATGACATTGACTAATCACATAAATTTTAGCATTTTTTTCAAGGAATGGAAACTTAATTTCGAAACTGTAAAGATTTTCTCTTTGATTAACCTAACTTACCTTGTGTGTATGTGTGATATCAAACCAATCAAAAAATACACAACTTATTAAAAGCTTAACAAATTAAAAGCTCCAAAACTAATTTTGGCATCAAATCTTTATTTTGAATAATGGTTTTAGTTTTTAGAAAGTAATATGTTCTTCTATATTACATGTCTTTTCATGTTGCAAAATTTCAATGTCAACTAATCTCAAAACGAAACCATTCAGAAGCTGTTTAGTGATCACTTTTCTGTTTAAATCTTATGAGTGTTTTTTTAACTACTTGAAGCCTTACAAGCATAATGATATTTCGGACATTTAAACGGGTTTTCACCAGTATGAACTCTCACATATGTCACAAAATTACTTTTGTGAGCACATAAATAACATTTGTGCTTCTTGATTCTATGATGAACTGCCTAACTTTTTTTTGAAGAGTGGCACTTTGAGAAAATGACTTTTTGCACATTTGACACATGTAGGTTTTTACGTCACTGTGAACTGTCCTGAGTTCAGTCAAGCTTTTATTGCTTCATAAAATATTCTTGCGTAGCGAACATTTATATCGCTTGATGGCAATATGTCGGTTTTGATTTCTACTTCTTCTTTAAAGAACTCTCTTGTGAAAAATGATTTGTCGCATGTAGTGCAGTTAAGTGGCTTCTCGTCAGTATGTGCATGAATGTGACGTGTAAGACTAACCGATGATCCCTGGAACCGATGGCATAAACTGCACTGGAACGGTGTTTTAGGTTTGTGCATGTTTGAATGGTTCTTCAAATTACTCATGCGTGCAAATAATTTATCGCAGGAGGTACGCTTAAATGGCTTCGTGACATTATGCAACTTCTGCAGTAACAAAGTTTCAAGTCATCCATCATTCCAATATTGGAATATGCCAGCCGTGTTTGGAGTTCTAGTATAACGGATTCACAATCTGATAATATTGAGCGCATTCAGTGGAGAGCAGTGCAAATCATTTGCAATAAACGAATAAAAATGTCTTCCCATAAATATGACCAAACTCTTGCTGACCTCAATCTAACTAGACGTTGTATGTGGAGAGAAGATATTGCCATTTCCTTCGGGATGTCACTTCTCAACAGCTCCATGTTTCGCAGTTGGCTGCCAGAAATAACTATAGGAAATTCAAGGCTTCGCAAATACAATATACTCAATCCTACTTGGGCGAGAACATCACGCTACAAGCACTCTACAATACCTTATTTAATTGATTTAATCAATAAAAATTTTAAGTCAAAACCTGAGTTATTTTTACACATAAATTTTGAATCTTAATATTGAATTTTTGCAAATCTTGTAATTTATATATGCTATTCATTGGATATTTAAAAATCTTTCTTTGTAATGTTTGACGATGTTGAGTACTTGAATCATTCTATTTGTAATGTGTTGCCACTCCAAATTGATCAATATATCTAAATTCTGATGGTCCCAGAGGTGACTTCTTAAAAAAATGGTTTGTTGCATGTAGTACAATTGTAATGCCTTTCACCCGTGAACTCTTAATGTGGAACTTTGTCCGAATGAATTGCTGCACAAATTGCAGAAGTTTGGTTTCTCTTTGGCATCAGCACCGTAGTGTCGAGTAAGATTACTATCGTTGGCATGCTTTCTTACAAAGAGAAATTGATGATTTTGAAACTCAAATTGAGTACTGAAATGGGCTTGAGAAGATATTTCTGAACTAAACATCTTGTCAGAAATCGTGCACTTAAACATTCCAGAAACTAAGTTTTTTATACAGAAATTAAACTGATGAACGAAGCCGCCGATTGAATAAGTGGTAATGTAGAAAAATTACAAGAACACTGATATGACGAGAAAAATAGCTTATAAAGAAATAGGTAAATATGTTGTTCAGTTGACTTGTATCTCAGTTGATGTGCAATTTTTGTCTACGTAAGAAAAGAAAATATATTATAGCATGGCTTAGCATGGCGTCGTTAGCTTCAGATTGAGATACAATAAAAATATGCACTTATTTGTTTCATTTCATACCCTTAACTACGTTTAAAACTACATGCAGTAATAAATTGTATGTATGTGTACAAAATTTTTTATGATAATGATAATAATTTTGTTGGAATCGCAACCGCGAACAAGTACGTACCTTGTGTCTTCAAGTTGTTCAAATTGTGGTTTTGTTCAATGAGTTGCATTCTTTTCTTGAATTAAACTATCCATTTTCAAACACTGATGACTTCTAAGCTTACATTATCATTTACGTACGTTCGAATTCTTACAAATTGCCCGGCGACGAGAATTCATAATTGCCCTGCAGACCATGCATAGCAATTTTTTTGAATTTGCCATGCAGGGTATACTTTTATAATTTTTCGCAATTTTGCCCTGCAACCTATATAATGCTCTGCAAGCCTTGCTGAGCAAAAATTCCTGCAATTGCCCTGCATTGCAAAAACGCTAGAATTGCCCTTCAAATCCTAAAATTGCCCTGCAAAACCCCGAAATTGCCCTGCAAACTCCGAAATTGCCCCGCACGACCCCGAAATTGCCCTGCAAAACCTGAAATTGCCCTACAAAACCCCGAAATTGCCCTGCAAAAACTTAAAATTGCCATGCAGGCCATGCTGAGCAAAATTTTGTGAAATTGCCCTGCAGGCCAAGCTTGTTGAACACGCTTTCAAAATTGCCCCGCAGGGCAAAAAGCCTAATTTGCCCTGCAAATTTTTTAAATTGCCCGGTGACGCCGTCACCGGAGCACGTAAGAATTCGAACGTACGATAATTTATCTTAATCAAAAAATGCTTCAAATTTGAACCACTTTATTGTCATGTAATGAATACAACAAAAACTTGTCCTTTCATTTTTTCACCTTACACCGGAGCAGGAAACGGCAAAAATGATCGTGGATCAATTAGTAATCACGAAACCAATGGTCTACAATGAAAAGATTTAAATGGTTGAAAACCCCCACGAAAGTAATGGCACATAAAAAGAGGAGTTTCCTTATCATATCCGCTCGCTTTATAATTCTAGCAGAGCAAACAAAAATGAATTAATTATAGAGTTGACAGTTGTTAGCATCACAAATACGTTTGTGAAGATTTAGCTTTTTATAAATCTATCCTTTCAATCTATATTTGTAATAAAGTTTCACGAAAACACATGATCTTGGTTTTAAAAACCTATTTTGTGGGCATTCTAGGGATTCTTTAAGGTTTCTCAGTTATCTTACCAATCTTCGTCGACATAAGCTTGCACTGCCTTTCACCACCAGCACCAAGCGCTTGATTAGCTATAAAAATAACCTTATTCATTTCAGTCAACTTTTGATGACTTAAAATGTACAAAACAGTTAGGCTACTAGTTTAAACCCCTGTACACTGCTGCTATGTACAATCATAATTCTTTATAATGACTGCGTTTCAACAAAAAACTAATTCAAATATGTCCTGTATTTGAATAGAATAATTTGTCAATTCAAGAATTATCCCAAATTAGTTACTGCAGTGTATACTCCTGGAAACAACTCTCTAGCCAACCAATTATCTTAGTCTTGGCTTATTCTGAGACCAATCTTTTGATTCACCTTTATACTTGACTTCCTTTCCAATCAGACCACTACCTTTGCATTAAATTGTAAATGCTTACTACTGTACAAACAATCGATGCTGTTTTAAAAACAAAGTTGCTTTATTTCAAGCATAAACTACATTCCATCTCACATACCCATTCTACAAAGTGGATTGTGAACAGGCATTACATTTTTAATTGAAGAATGTGTACCTGTTCTGTGAACTGTCAATGTATGGCTATTGACCGGTCGACTCCAATACTATTTGGCAATGCAGAAATGTGTGCAAGTAACATGGTCCAATCGATTAATCATTTGTCCAAGTACACTTCTCAAGTACACCGTCATAAGAAAAATACGCATGAGAATAGGTTATCAGATAAAAATATCACTAACCAATAAACAAATAGGTAGCTAGGGTGGTTTTTGAATTTTTTATTCGTTTAGCAGATGGCAAACAACCAAAGTTTCTGGAGTCAGATTTTTTTCAGTGGAGCTTCCAAAATTATTGCACTGGTCATTAATTTATTTTTTTCAAACCCGACACAAAGTTTGACAGTTTAAATAAATCAGTGTTAATTTTCAGTATATGGTCTTTTGAATTTATTCTTTTAAAATATTCAATCATTTAAATATTCATGGTATTTATTTCGAAATAAATTTATTTAAATAAATTCATGGTTTTTTTCCAAGTTTAAAAAACGTATTCATTCTCCGAATCTTGCCTTTTGAAAAAAGATTTTCACTTTCTATTTTATTCTAAAATTTATTTAAGTATTTAGATTTGGTCTAAAATGGGTTCAAAACGAGCAAAGTATGATATCTCTCATGGCCCGACACTTTGCCAACGCGACGTTTAACCAACGTCACTGGACCAAATATTTATTTTATATATGACAACTCGCCAAAAGTATATTTTTGGGCGACGTCGCTTGACCAAATCCACTTTTATTCACTAACGACATTCCATCAAAATCTATGCGTTGGAAAACGACATTTCACCAAATCAACCAAAAATAAGACGAAACCCAACCAAACTAATTACTGAACGGTTACGAATGAAGGGATTACTAAAACGTTCAATTCAGTTCTTACATTTAGCCATTGTTATTTTATATTGAAAACCTGGTTATTTAGAAATTGATTTTCAAAATGACATAAATAGTTGACGCATTACAGGTTAAGTTTTTATTATGACACAAGAATTACCCTTTATTTTGGGTACTCTTCGCACATGCAATAATAGAGAAAACTCAAATTCATATGGTGCTGATTTTACTTCTAAACCTGTAAATGATATTAAAAAGCAGGGAATCAATATTTCAATTGTTTACCAATCTGGAAATTGAGTTTGTTATTTTTATGTTAGAGTTATAACTAACCCAACCAGCTTCCTCTTATCTTATTTAAGGTGAAGCTATATCAATACACGAGAGACTTGGAGATACAGAAAAAACGCTCATTTGGACCTATTATTTACTTAGAGTGTGTTAGGCTAGTTGGTATTCGGATTAGATGCAATTGAATTAGGGTTTAAATTTACGATTACTATTAGGCTGAAGTGAGTTATGAAGGGTAAGATGCTATGACAGATTGCTTGGCTATTGACCTAAGCTCTTTAATTGAAAGATATTTCCTATGAATATGTTTGTATAACTTATATGGAGTTGGCTTACTGTCGTATCCTGTAAAACCATATTTGGCAATATGTCGTATCCCTCGACTTCTGGATTTGGCTAAGTGTTTAAGTGTCTAAGTTACATTGACGATATGGATTGTAGAGTATGGGTTCAAAGTCCCCGACGAAGTATTTAACTCTGTTCGAATGGACATCACATTTGTGAAGATGGCTCTAAAATGGCGACCCTTGGACAATCTGCAGATCTGATGGAACAAGACACCGAAACCGATTAGCCGAAAATTACATTTACTGGACAAGACTACATTCCCATGCAGCTTTAATGAACAAGGGCGTGAGGACACCATGTTACATGGTCAACTAACAGCGCATGAAGATCAATTCGATCAAAAGTGTTTTGATCTAATTCTCCATCATAATGTTTCAATTAAAATATAATTGCATGTAATATGACGTATTCAGTTGATTTTTTGTTTTTAATTTGTGTAAATTTTTGTTAAGCATTTAAATAAAACTTACATTCATTTCATTCAAAATAACAAGGCGAAACTACGTAAGTCAGAGGTTATCGTAAGCTTCTTTTAAGTAACACATCAAATTCTATAATATAATACATTTTGCTCAGTCATCCACTTCTTGTGATGTGAGAAAGTCGTCCGATCCCAAAATGATGCTCTACAGTTGACGCAACCATACTGTTTTTATTCGCTATGGCTCCTTTGTATATGACTCTTGAAATAAGATATTGTATTGAAGGTCTTCCGGCAAATTTTACAACGACTAGTGGAGGACTTCCGGTGGGAAACCCCTTTCTCCAAGTTGTTTCTTGATCCCTCCGGTTAATCCATTTTGTGTAGAAGGTGCCGCTGCTTGAGGAAGAGGAGGAAGAAATAATTTGACTTCGTCATCGTCGGAAGCTTTGCTGCCTTTAACACTTTCAATATCCTTTTTTCTTACACTTGTTAAATCAGCTGGTCTTCCGGCGTTACATCGCTGTAATTTTATGCCACAGGTCATGGCAAACAACTGGTGACACTGTTGAAATGTCGCTGGATAATTGAAGATTAACTGCTTATTCTGCCGCTGTTGTTGGACATGTGACGAAGGAAGAGGACCACCGGAAGTAAAAGCAGGTGTTGCAGAGGTACCTGCTGAAGTGAAAGGCTGATGTTGCATCTTGGCTCGATAACACTTTCCTGAAAATAACATCAGTATATTTTTAAAAAAATTACAAACTGATATAAAAACTTGTTTTCTAGTAAACTATTGAGTAATTCATTTAGGTTAGGTAATTCTATTAGTTTTACAGAATTCATTAGAAATACCCCAATTGGGAGGCAATAATATTGTGGAAATGTACTTAGTCGACAATATATGGCGACGAAAATTTACTGTGGAATTTTTCATTTAATCATCATTTTTAATAGTCGATTTTTTTAGTCGAATCGTTTTTAGCAGTCGAATGTTTACTTAGGCGATCCTGTAATATTAGTCGAATTTTGTCGAATGTATGAACAGTCGACTGTGTTCTTAGTTGACTGTATAAAGAGTCGAAAGTGGACATTATTTTAGGTCAGCTTAACTTTAAAAATAATGTACATCAAATATTGTGTCGTAATTAGAATTTTCGTTATAGGTAGCTTCACTATCAATATTCAGTAGCACTTCTGTATGATTTTTTTTGTTTCTTATCGCCATGATTGATAACTTAATACAACAAAGGTACAAAGATGTAGGTCTACAGAAATAAATTATCGCGTTTTGTCTTCTCTGTCTTCATGAAAATCAACCTATAAACCCTGCATAAAAAAGGTTTGGACAAATTTCAAACTTAGTTTTCTGAAAACGCAAAAACTTCAGTAGCTTATGTGAAACATATACAAAAACTAGAGACGTTAAGATACAAAAATTATATAAGTTCAAGTTTTCAGACCTACTGTGATCACAATATTACATAGGTTTAAAAAATCCAAAAAAATATCAGGTTTTCACACTTTTCAAAAGCTCTTTTTTGTGTC
>JAQFXM010008449.1:0-10648 GCA_034693345.1 Entomobrya multifasciata | reverse complement strand
AAGGTTGTTGCGTTTTGTTTTTGCCTGCTTTACGTTACATACCATTTTTACTGGTCCCCAGTATTTTTTGGATGTTAAAAAATGTAAATTTGTTTTTGTAACGAACGTGTGCGTGTGAAGAAATAAAATAATGAAGCAGACTTGCACAGAAAACAACAACAGGAAACTACCTATCTATTTTCTGATGGTATGGTAACTTCTCTTCGATTTTTTCCAACAATGTATATTGCACTGCAGTAGGAGTACAAGGCAAGTAAGACGACTTTAATCTTTTTGAAAAAAGGGGCAAATAAGGTTGTATCGAAATTTTTTGGATAGGATATTGTTTGAGGGAGGACTCAGGGGACACACGAAAAAAGAGCTGAATTGCATGTAATAAACTGCATGGTTTGGTTGTTGGTTTGTGTGAGTGAACAAGTTAGTGTAATAAACATGTAGGCGGATTGATTGGTGCATGTATCGGATCGCCGTGTGCCGTGTGTGTGGATATGTAATGCACTTACTTTGTGTTTTTTAACAATGTCAAGTCAAAAGTGTCAGTTTTGTCAGGCAGGGCAAGGCGATGGTGTAGCAGCATAAAAGTGATAGGCATAGTGCATAGTGATATCATGAACATAATTTGTGGAATAAGAAGAAGAGATTAAAAAGGTCTAATTAAACTGATAGTGTGGTTGGTTCTGAGGTGAGGAAAACCGTTTACCTGGAAAGGTAAACAACGTCAACGTGTTTAAAAGGGAACGTGTCTTACGTTAAAAAACGGTGTGTGGTTATTTTATTCCAACGAACGACGACATTGTATTGAAGGTGTAGACGTACGTATGCTGTGAAGAAAATGTAAGATTCTTTTGCTTTATTGTTGAGATTTATTTTAATAACGGACACATTTTATGATGTTAATGCACAAAGGAAAGTAGAGAGACAATTAAGAAGGGATAATGATTCATTTTTAAAGTGTTTTAAAATTTAAGAAGTATTTGGCATGTTTAAAAAGTGCGTATGTGTGTAAATACGCAATATATGCATGTAATATGTACCATTTTTTGGATGAAAGGATGTAAGAAAAGAGGGGAACGTTAAAATGTGTATTTTTTATCACAAAGAGATTATTTACAGACAACAGACATACAAGCTGCTTCCGTTCCGTTTGTGTCTTCTTCCTTGACAATAATTTTGAAATGACAACACAAACTTGTTAAGTTTGATTGAGTTACTTAAAAGGGTGGCTTTTGCTTTTGTTTTGTACTTTATCTGGTGCAGTTGACGTAGTTGCGTTGTCGCTGTCAAGTGAAGTCAGTATATCAGCTTCAGTCGAGTGGAGAGAGCATTTACTCAAAATACCAAACACGCATAATATTCAATGAATGTGCTTTGCTGTTGGTGCATTCCACTGACGATACGATTAGCGCAGCAAGTTAGAGTTAAAATATCGTCATTATCATCATCATGATTATGATTGTACTAATATGACCGGTTAAATAGAATTTAGACTTATTAGGAGACATACGGAAATGTTAATTAACTTGCTGTAACATGTATCAGTTTCCTTATAAAGTTTTTCATACAATTTATGCTTTTAACAAAACAACGAAAATAGATGAAATTATGCAGTCAGTGGTTTTGCTGATAAGGAAAACTTGGATTTGAGCAATTTATCTATCTCGGCTCGGCATGCTTTAAAAAACACTTTATATCGAGCATATAATATTATGTAGAAAAAAGGATAAGTAGACAAGAGATTATGGTATGGCAAATTGCAGGAACAAAAATAAGAGAAAAAAACAAGTCTTTAGTGACAATGATGAATTCATGAAATTATATTATGGCTTAAGTGCAATGATCGCGGCTGCTAAACGAATATGTCAAAAGAAGGATATCGTAACGGAAATCCTAAAAGAATTGAAGTCAGAAGGAAATAGTGAATGGGTATATTTTTTTTTGGGTTGATGTGTTTGTGTAATGCACAAAGCTTTGTTTTTGTACCTGAACTGCTGAACAAGATTTCGTTAATTTTATCCGATAAATACGTATTTTTTGTTTCAGAAATATCCCGCAAGTTATTGATTTTTCCTTTGCCCCACAATGGTAAGATATGCTAGAGTAAATTTGTTGTAGTCAATACACTTTATATAGAATTGTATTTGGTTTTGTGTTGATGATTTGTTCCATTTTGTGTAATTTGCTATGTAATATTTTATTCACAGGCGTCAGCTACACCAGGACCAGACAATAGTACCTGTCTGGAATTGGCATTGGAAGGAGAAAGGCTATGCAAAACAGGCGATTTCAGATCAGGTGTAGCGTTCTTTGAGGCTTCCATTCAAGCTGGTACTGATGATTTAAAAACGTTATCGGCAATTTATTCCCAGCTTGGAAATGCGTACTTTTTTCTTGGAGATTATGTCAAAGCTGTAAATTTTCACAAGCACGATCTTACATTAGCAAGGTAGGTTGTACACAAACAAGTGTGGTTTTACAGGTTTCCTCTCTGCATAAGGAAAGGCCGATCATTGCAACTCATTTAACATGTTTCCGGGATTTCTTATTATTTACAGAACTATGGGTGATAAACTGGGAGAGGCAAAGGCGTCAGGAAATCTTGGTAATACACTTAAGGTCATGGGTCGATATGATGAAGCAATTTTATGCTGCAAACGACATCTGGATATAACGACTCAGCTAGATGATAAAGTGGGTAGAGCAAGAGCTATGTATAATTTAGCGAATGCTTACCATGCCAAAGGGAAGCATGTTGGCCGATTAGGACAACAAGATCCCGGAGAATTCCCTGAAGAAGTTAAATCTTGTCTTGCCAAAGCACTTGAATTTTATGAGTAAGTAAACGGATATTCTTGAACATTACATACTGTTTGATATTTATGATATTTCTTTAATTTTAACAAGTTAGAATATATCATTAGAATTATACCTACTTTTTAAAAGAAAGTAGTTAGAAAACACGGAGAAAAATTGATTAAATATTTTAATGTCAGTAACATTTGAACTTATAAACAACAGTCAAACATTTTTAAATACTGTAGAGGAAGAGTTTAAAATCGTCGATATTTTTTTATCGAAGTTAAATAAAAGGTTTAGCGCTAGTGACTTTAGATGTTACATAGGAAGCACCTTTATATTATATTCATGTAGCATAAATAACATATAGAACAACAATTCGACCAAGACTTAAGAAAACTTCAGTCCTGCGAAATATTTTTACAGTCCAATGAACAAAGTTTTGATTGGAATCAGTTTTGTACCCTTAATCGGAGTAAATTGGATGGGGATGTGCTAGAAGTATTCAAAGCCTGCGTGCTATCGTCTGAACTTGGTGAAGTAGTTTGGGTAATTTCTGTCGAATTAGGGGCTATTTCTGACGTGGAAGCAGGGCTTAAAGTGGTGACATCCTTTTCTTCAACTTGTATTATGAAAATCTTTTGAACTTTCCCCAGGAAGTTGACTGCAATGCATGTAAAATTTCCTGATACATGTTTGGTGTCACTTTTTGCAGTGTCCGTAAATTTTAATTCGGCCTTTCCATCCGTAACGTCGAAGGTGATATTATATAAATTCCCATCATTGCTAATCTCCTAAAAAAATCATTTAGATTGATAATTATTCGAAGCACGTGTTTGTTTAATATAAGTGTATGTATATCTTCAAACCTGATTATCTTTCAACCATAAAACCGTTGGAGTAGGTGATCCCTCTATGTCACATCGTAAATCTTCTACATCCGTGGCTTTTGAATAAGGTTGATTGATCACGTCAGCGCCTTGTATTTTGGGAGATCTTGGTACTGAAATTTCTACATGAAAGAATTTTTAGAATTTTAATTTATGTCAATTTAACAAAGAATTTGTGTGTCCATTTTTGAAAAGGTAGTTTATAAAGTTTGAGTAGATTACCTCCTTCATCATCAAATCCATGTGGATATGGATTAGCTAAAATGGTCGCAAATATTCCAGAAACTATGAGCAATATTGTGATAAAATTTTCCATAATAGAAACGCCTGCTGTGGCTAACAAAGGAGAACTGGTATGGATTGGCTGGGTTTAATTCACATATACTCTGAGAATGATGTAAAGTTTTCAAGAACTCTGTCGAAAATAAACTTTGCTTTTTGAGTAGCGTCACTTTATAAAACCTCAATCAAATCTTCATCGAACTGATTGATGTTTTCCATGTGCAAAGTCATGCGTCCACTGCAATACAAAACAAGGGTATGAGATTTCGCAGAAATTACGCGAATATGTTAAGTCAATCATGGTCTCAATAATAGATTATCAAAGCACAATTTTCATCGATACTAAGGAACTTCATTACTTATACCGTGCATTTTTAATTATTCTTGACAAACTAATTTTTCTACATCAATGCACCTGAGTAAACTGAATGTAGAGTAGAAGACAAGGGCACGACGTCACAAGTGTTTCACTTGTGTACTTAAAAATATCTTTGTGCAGCTGCGTATGTTTTATAATTTTAGACAGTTTTGTTCATTTTTTACCAGGTAGTTATGTATCTTACATGTGTATTTTAAATACTATATGCATTTAGTGATAATGTTTGTATAGGAAATAGGGTTTTACGTCAGCAGATTAAAGAACGAGAACAACAAGAAGTTTGATGGTTTATTAAAAGTAGTTATTTTTGGATTGTTTGTGAACCCTACATAGGTATGCGTATATAACGACAGGACATGTACATCTCATTCAGCTAAGCAGAACATGAAGTAAATGTATAAATATATGAAACGGAAATTTCAGTCAGTTTGTAGATTTTATAAAGTGATGGCTTAAAAACCTAAATTTAATTCTGGGACGATAATATGAAAGGGCACTTTCAATCAACAAATGAGTCATGCTAATAATTTATGATTTAAGCAGAAATATTTAAAGTTTATAACAGTTTACGGAAACCGATTATAAATTCTGTCCTCTATGTTTGGAAAAACAATAATATATTATGAAGCGATGTTTAGATGATTGTGATGTGTAGAAGGATGCAATTCTTGCTCTGTGTTCCACACACGTTCTTAGGCTATATTCATTTCTTGCTTTAATTACAGATCTAACATGGAATTAACTAAAGAACTCGGTGACCGTAGTGCCGAGGGTCGGGCCTGTGGTAATCTAGGAAATGTTCATTACTTAATGGGAAATTTCGAAGAAGCCATAAAGTATCATGAAAAACGTTTAGAGATTGCCAAAGAATTTTCTGATAAGAATGCTCAGCGACGAGCTTACACCAATCTTGGAAACGCTCATGTTTTCTCTGGGAATTTTGAGACTGCAGCTCAACATTACAAGTGAGATATTGGAAACGATTCAGTGCATGAAAACTATGGCTTTGTACATGCCTACGAATATATTTATTGTATTGGCGTAATTTCATTTTCAGAAAATCACTTCTGTTATCTCAAGAGCTGGGGGACAAAGCAGTTGAAGCACAAGCCTGTTACAGTTTAGGAAATACTTACACTCTACTGAGGGACTATCCAAAAGCTATTGAATTTCACTTAAGACACTTGCAAATAGCGCAGGCTCTCGTTGATAGGGTTGGTGAGGGAAGAGCATACTGGAGTTTGGGTAATGCACATTCTGCTATGGGGGAACATCGTCAAGCTCTATTTTATGCCAAACAACACTTACTGGTGTCAAAGGAGTTAGGGGATCAGATGGGAGAAGCCACTGCCGAAATGAATGTTTCTGATTTGCGCAAAGTTTTGGGCATTCCAGAAGGCCAGGATGATAATGTTACATTAACTGTGGAAGAAGAACATAAGTATAGTAGGCGAAAGTCAATGGAGGAAATGAACTTAATTAGAATGACTCCAGACACGAAACTCGACAAATCCAGTGGGGAATCCAGTAGGCAGCAACGTTCAATGTCCGTTGGAACAGTACTATTCAAAGGTGGCAAATCACCTCACGCGTTAAATCAAAGCTTAAATACGTCTAAAAATTCGGAAGCTGAGGACGAAGAAGAGGAGGACCAGGACGCATTTTTCGATATGTTAAGTAGGGTACAAGCAGATCGACTAGATGATCAGCGTTGTACATTTCCGGAGCTGACCAAACAGAGAAATAACCCTGGTACAAGCGGAAGTAGCACTTCGTCATCCTCGTCTGGAGTGCCATTCTCCGCCTCAAATTTATCCAGTCAACAAGGAAAGCCTCCTCTCGTCTCAAAGGGTTCATTGAAACAAAGCCATATACACAACTCAAAGAGTATTGGTAATAAGGAAAATAAAGAAAAGAAATCAAAAACACTTCCTGCTAGAGCCAATAGCTTACCTGTTCCTGTATATTCATCAAAACCCGCAGTTGACAAAAGTAAATAGCATTTTTTCCCCTGTGTGCTGTGTTGTGTGTGCATTTCTCATGCTTATTGTTTTTAATTTTTGCTGATTATTTTTGCGAATTTTTAGGCGATACTGCTGATGATTTATTGGATATGATTTGGGGAATGCAGTCAAAACGAATGGACGAGCAAAGAGCAAGTTTACCTGACCCACCTAGTCCGGACGATAAATTTTTTGATATGCTGATGAGATGCCAGGTACATAATATTTTCAAATTTTGAAAATGTAGTCTTTCATCTTATTTGTTAAGTGGATGACTAATGGCATACATTTTCGTTTATTCTCATTGTAGGGTTCCCGGTTGGAAGATCAGAGAAGTACTTTGCCTGCTGAGCCTGGAAATCAACAGCAAAGAGGACCCACTGTTCCCGATGAAGACTTTTTCTCATTAATAGCGCGGTTACAAGACAAAAGGATGGATGATCAAAGAGCAGATATTAAGGACAAAAACAGGAATAAATTGAATTAAGTATTCCAAAAGAGTTCAATACTATGTATATTATGGGTAACTGTGTTAATAGGGTGAAGACGTCGCACATAAGTGCAACTTTTTAAGTCTGTCAATAACTTACGAGCCAATATATATTTCAATGCTGGAAAACTAAAAAAGAAAGAAGGTAACTTTTTGCCAGACAAGATACTTTCCCTCTGTTCACTAAAAGATATGCATCACAAAAAGCCATTTAAACCCCATTTGTTCCTCCAATAAAATCATGTAATGTATATATGGCTCTTGCAATTGGTGCAGTTTCTGCAGCAATACAAACTAGGAGTAATAGGTAAGCTATAAAAAATGAATTTACATAGTTAGTTGAGTTGAGAGTATCTTATCTTATTAATGTACTTGTGTAGATGCTACAAAAAAACTAATTATTGTTATAATGATTGTACAATACTTATACATAAAACCCTACCTTCCCAAAATCTTTCAACTTTCGCGGCGCAACGTTGTATTACTCGTTTTATGTTACTACTACCTTTTCCTATAAAGCAAAAAACAAATTTATCGTACTACTTTTATTTTATAAATTGTATTTTAAACCTACAATACTCCAAAAAAAAATCGAGAATTTTACAATGTCAACACGTGTCAACTTTACTAACAAAGTATTGAATCGCTTTCATTGTCGAGATGCTTAACACGTAAAATTTTCCACAACTGGTAAATTTCATAAATGTGAAATGTATATTTACATTAATGCCTCATGTTTTTAAAGAATGACAAAAATGTTGATTAGTAGAAACAGAATTGACTTGATGGTGATGGATTACTGCTGTATTAGATTTTGGTGATTCATCGTCCAGTATTTGGATTGTTTAGTTACTAGTCTTTTTCCAAGCAGCTGGAATTAATTTTTTATTACATCTTTTGTTTAGCGTAGGATTTTTTATACTTTGATGACATTACTTAAGATGCTTAGTTTTTTTTAATGAGATTTGAAGTACAAAGCTACATTGAAATTGCCTGATCGCCATGCTTAAGTACATGTTCTTTATATCTTTGGTTTATGTGTTGTTACTAATAATTTTTTAAAATGATATTACTCTCGTTATAAGCAGTTTAAGTTCGAAGAAGAATTAAATAAATATAAACAAAGTCGTTAAATTTTCATGGATACTTTTTATTAATCATATAAACTGCTCAACATAACATCGGTTGGAAATTGCTAACTTTGCAATGGTTTTCGGAAATGTAGTATTGTCGATCAGTTTCATTCTTCAGCAGACTCATCTCAATTACCCCCACGGCCTTGCACATTACTTTTAGTAATGTTTCCCCGTGGCAGGTATGGCTTTTGATGGATACCTTCAACAGAAATGTAAAGAAGCACCAAAGCATTGAAAGGGTAATTTGCAATTGCACTGCGCACTGCACTGTCAACATTCAGGATTAGCTAAATATTTATAAATCATGGGGCATTTTGAAACGCTTTAGAATCTATCAAATAAGACGATCAAGTCATTCAAAAAGGAAACTATACATCATTCTATCGAATCCCTTTCTGTGGATACACGAAACAACAAATTGACAAATTTCCGGAACAAACCACCTTTTTCGAGAGAGCAGAAACGACAGAACGAGTTGGATAGGTTGCAGACAAGGTTAGAGCGCCCTTTAAATTGCGTGGAAATCGACAATCTCTACCGAGGATACAGAAAGTTGGAAAAGTGTACGAAGCGAAAAAATTGTCAGTGTTATCATTGTGAGCTTTTAAAATTATCACCTTCTTCGAATGAATCTTCCGATGGTGAATCCAGCGAACTGTCTACAGGAAGTGATGACAATGAGTCGGATCTGTTCACCTTTAATTGCTTCAAGGCCATGTCTGGTATACAAGTTGCTGAGGTTGAGGGACTTCACAGTCATCATAAGAAACAGAATAGCTGTCTCGCAATGCCCCAAACAGAATATTTTTCTAGTTCATCAGACGGTAGTGCAAATCTTTTTTTTTCGAAAACGCAGAAGAAAAGACAACATCACTTTTGCTCATGGATGAAAAGGTCTGTTGCTATTTGCTGGATAGCAATAATATGTTTTTTGCACTGGTTGTGCTGCGGTGTCAACAGCCTAATTAAACGAATACTTTGCAAACGTCAGTCCAGAAAAATATGTCCTATTGCCAGCGAGAAGTTATCAAAATGTTCGTTAAACGTTGGGAACAAGGACGGAAAACAAAGTGAAGGCGCTGGGGATAATGACGAGGATTTGATTTGCGTTAGCGTTCATAAAAGCCCATCTCGATAATCATGTAAACGCAACGCCTCTCTCTGTGTTTTACGTTTGTAATTAAATAACATCCATCCATTTTATGTTGATGCTTTTGTTTTTCAATTGAACTCGTTTTAATTTATTTTTTGAACGGTTGAATTTTTGTTTTATAAACTTTAATTTTAAATCTGGAATTTTCAAAATATTACAATTATTTTGCCACTTTTGCACTGAATTTCACTCATCAGCCTCATCTCATCTCTCATTTCACAAGTATGCAATACCGGTTTTAAAAATACATACATACACTTGAATTTGAGTTGCTGCATGTAACGCCCCATAAAACCATTCATTATAATATTGTTCACACCCTGAAAATCTCAATAAAAATGTCAAAAGACTTTGTATGTGCATTGTAGTAAAGTGCTCTTTATGGGCACATTAGGTTATCAGACCGGTATAAAATGTCGGATTATTTATTGATGATTGATAATTTCATTGTAAATGTTGAAAGCATTGTACTTTGTGCAGTTTGTCGACAAAGATTTTTTTAAACACAACAACTTGTTGAACTATTTTTCATATGCCTTGCGGATAAATCATACCTATAAAATACTTATGAACTTGGTCGGTCTTGGAACTCAAGCTTATCCTACTATAATAAGCCCCAAGTGAACTGCGTAGCTCTATACACTCAACCCTTTTTTTCTCAGCAGCAGCGCGTTCACTTCACTTTTGCGGTTTTTTGAGACGCAAAATCCGATTTTGACATCAGATTTTAAATTTGAAGTACTGCGTTGCCAATAATTGGCGGGAAAATTCAAATATTGGCATTTTAAGACAAAAATCGTTTCTAAGGGGGTTTTGGACGCGTAGAATCCGAATTTGACATAAGATTTAAAATTTGAAATACTACGTTACTGGAGATTGGCGGGAAAATTACAATTTTGGAATTTTGAGACAAAAATCATAGCCAAGAGGGTTTTGGACACGTAGAATCCGAATTTAACGTCAGATTAAAAATTTGAATTACTAAGTTACAAAAATTGGCGGGAAAATTCAAATATTAGCATTTTAAGACAAAATCATATCCAATCATTTGGACACGTAAATTCGAATTTAACATAAGATTCAAAATTTGAAATACTTAGTTACTGAAAATAGGTGGGAAAATCGAAAATCTTGGGTTATGTATGTATGCATGTATGGACTCAAGGAAGTATTTAACTTATCAAAGCCAGTTTATTGTGCATGGCGTTCCCATTTAACAATTTCAGAAATTCATTGAATTTCGTAATTCAAAGGTGAAAATTAGAGTGTTTGGAAATTCTGAGACACTGAATTTAAATTTGATTTGAGTTCTGACCATATCCTACCTTGGAGAATACCCCAATTAAACAAATTTATAGTCAGCGTGCTGGAAATTGGAACGAAGGGGTTGAAGTATGAAGCTTAACTTTTGTACAACTGTTAAACAGATTTGATTTTAAAGCTCATTACCATAGCCGCTAGAGTTTGATAAGGCACACGGTGCCGTATCGAATATCATTTGTGTACAGCTGGCTTTGCTAGT
>JAQFXM010008448.1:0-10648 GCA_034693345.1 Entomobrya multifasciata | reverse complement strand
TGTTACGATTTCAAGTTACTCAAGTGATCACAGTCTTGTGTTGCTCTCTAAAATTTCAATTTGGGTAGGGGTCCTCAAAATAAAAAGTTAAAACTTATCCAGTGGGAGCAGAGAACGGACAAGTTTACTGGGTGAATGGTGGTTGAATACTGACGTGTAATGTTCTTGTGGATGGTAACGTCAAGTTTTGGACAGTGTGGAGTGGTTGTCAGGTTCTTGTTCGTGTTTCTTGGAATAGTTTTTGGGTAGTGTGTCTAGTGTCTAGGATATGTGGATATTACTGGACGTCGTGTTATGCGGTTCTATGAAAGAAATGGGCAATCGATTTTTTGGTGTTTGTTTTGTGTGGAGGAATTGTGTGTTTTTTTGAAAGCGTTCATTGTCAATTTACGTGTATGAGTTTTTCTTGTTTGATGGGTATTGATTTTTTTTCCGTGTCTTTTGTTGATATGCGTGTTGGTGGAATTTTTTACGAGTTTTTTGGAATAACAGTGGAATTTAGTAATGGGTTTGTGTTATGCAGTTTTTGAGCTTATCTTGGGTGGTATTTTAAAGCATTTGGGATTGTTAAATTAAATGGTTAAGAAATTTTTGAGACTGATGGGGTACGTTACGTAGTAATAATTTTCATCAAGGTTTTCTAACGAGCTTCTCGTTACGTTTTAGGATTTGGTTCATTCATAATTGAGTGGAAACATGAGTAAAATGTTGTTTTTCGTGAATGCACTCTGGTATGATAGAATTTTTTATTTTTTGTGATGAATAGAAGTTGTTTTCTGAATAATATGAGTATTTTTTTGAGCTATAACGTCGTTTAGTGGATTTATTGCAGTGACCACGCAAATTGTATCATGATGCCCCAGAGATGTTTCCGTTACCTGAGTGATTAATTCCAGAGTTAAATTTTCTATGATTGCATGAACTTGTTAAATTAATTTGTTAAATTTCCCAACCATCTTGTGCCGTTAAATACTATCCCAACACAGGCTCCCAAGACAAACAGACAAACAATCTCCATCATAACCCCCCATATGTAATCGAAAATCAATAAAATCGCAATTTCCCACACCCGACCATGTGCACAAACAATGATGCTCGTAAAAAAACTTGTCAACCTCTCGTTCAACAAACAAGTAAATATTTGAACAAGTGCTGTTTACATGACAACATGGGTTGACGGGATGACAGACAAAAAAGGAGAAGAAAAGTGGTGATGATAGGATGACCTCAATAGCACAACAATTTATCTTGCAGGGAATTCTCTTGTGCTAGAGTTTAATTAATTAATTTAATTAAGTCTTTGCCAAACTTCCGCATCATGAGGCTTGTCTAATTTCATGCCAAAAAAATGCCAATGTACACGTTAATTTTGATTTTTGGGATGCTTGGTATTTACTAAAATTAAAAAATCACATTCTCTCGGTCACTCACTCTCTTTTACGATAATTCTCGTGAAAAGTACAAAAAAATACGGTCATACATTCCAGGTCGTTTACACATGAAAAAATCTTTAAAACCCCTCGTTTTGCCTCTCTGAGCATATATATTCGTTTCTATCGAGACCATTCGTTTATAGTGTGTGTGTGTGTGTTTTTGACGTGCCGGGTCGTTTGCCTTGTGGGATCGGTTTGACTTTAACCCTTGACCTGCTGCTGTTGTTGTTGCTGTTGGGTAGACTGTCCTTGCACCTGCGTCTGTCCCTGCTGTCCCTTGTTAACAACCTGATTAACATTACTAGGCTGAGGAATAACTTGCTGGTTGCCAGGGTAGTTAGGGTATCCTGTGAGGACTACGGGTATCACGTTGTTTTGGTTGTAGCGTGTGTATGGGTTGATGAACTGGGTGAATGGGTTGTAAGGGGACTGGACTTGGGGCTGGTACTGGGGTTGGTATTGGGGTTGTTGGTAGCGGATTTGGGGTTGGATTTGGAGTTGTTGGGGGTCTTGTTGGTTGCCTGGTAACAGGTAGTAGTAAAAGTATGAGCCTTGTGTGTACGGGACTGAGTTGATGTTTGCTCCTACTATTCCTGAGCCTGGGAGGGCGTTTAGTGCTGAGAGCTCTGCTGCTGCTGCGACGACTGTGTGGGGGTTAAATTGGAGTTAATTAGTTAATTCAATTAAAAATCACAAGACTACGTGAGATCATGCTTACCCTGCTCCCTAATAAGAGGCTGCTGCACAGTAGATGGCGGTAATATAGGAGTCCTGTTTGGCAGTGAAGTGGGCACTGGTGGCTGCTGCTGTTGGTACTGCTGGGTCACAGGAACACGGAGAGATGGTTGCTGCAGTTGCTGTGGTTGCTCAACGTTCAGTGCTATCGTCGAGTCGTAGACGTACGGGTCGGCTGATGGGGATGAACAGGGGATGAGCACCTGAGTGTTGCCAATGTTAGCTAGTGTGTATACTATTGGTTCTTGGATTGGGGGGATGAGGGGGTTGTAGTAGTAGCGGGGTGGGATTATTGGGGGTTGGCTGTGTGGGGTGAATTGAGAATGTATTAGTTTTTCACCTGAAATTGATTATGAATACGAATAATAATGTGCATGTAATTAAACTACTCACGTAATAACCTGCCCATTCAACCCCTGAACCAACCCTTGAGGCTGCTCCACGTTAACCCCCGCCTTATCAATAGCATTGTAGTTCCTTGGATCAGGGTAGTCGATAAGGTTGTTCTGCACCCTGTCGTAGTACTTTACTTGGTACACTAGCGGACGCACCCCGGATCCACCCACGTACTGAGGGGCATTTAAACTCTTTTGCTCGCTGGGTAGTTGCTGAGGTGGTTGAGGTGGTGTTGGGGATGGTTTAGAACTGCCGAATAGTGAACCTAGCGTTCTCGTTGGTCTTTGTTGGGGGGTGTGGTTTGTGAGGAGTTTTTGGGTTTGGGGGAGGGGGGTTGATAGTGGGATTAGGAGGAGGAATAGTAAGAGAGGTGACATTTTGTTCTTTGGTGTTGGTTTTTTTGACGTGGTTCTTCGGGTAGAGTTGTAAGGAGACTGAGAGGTAGGGTTGGTGGAGTGGAGAGAAGTGGCGTCTCTTTCGGACTGCATTCCTGGTTGATTGTGCGGGGAGATGATTGGAGATGTGCATTCTTTTGTTATCGTGTTTAGTGGTTTGTCTGGTTTTTTTTTGTCTGGAGAAGACTTGGTCTTTTAACCTTTTGGGTTGGTTGGGAGTTGTGTAAAGTAGGTTTGCATAAAATGGGGGGTGTGTAAAAATTGGTGGGGGTGAGTGGGGAGTTGGGGTTGCGTGATTGGGATGTTTTTGGTGAACTCTCATGTGAAGAGTAATTTATTTAGTATTTAGTAGTGCAAACTCATATACAAATCGGAGTTAGTCTCTGTTAACTCCAAATTAAAACAATTTTATTCCTTTACCTCTTGCGATCATTCAGTTTCTAGTCAAGTTACACATTTACCAATAATACGGATGCGGCTTCCCATCTCTCATAGAGGGAGAATGAATTCCAACAATATAAAAATTTTATCGGAGTTTAAACCTATCAACTCAATACAAATCAGAGTTATTTCCAGTTAACTCCAATTTAAAACAATGTTATCGCTTTAACTCTTGTGCTCATTCGGATTTTATACTGCCTACACATTTACGCACAATTTTTAGACAAACTCCACTTTATAAATTCAAGCATTCTCAAACCCACCCACAACCAACCTCATCTCCCACCCTTCCATCCCTTCTGCTCATCTTCATTTTCACGCATAACCGCACGCACGCATAAAAAAAATCCACACGCATTTCATAAACACTGCACATTTTCACATTCCAGTTCGTCTCGGTTCATGTTGCATCTTGTGGCTAGTTTGGTCTAATAATCGTGTAAACTGCAATGCTGCAAGATGTTACGTAACAAGCGCAGCAGAAGATACAAAAATCGTGCTGCACACTGGACAGGTTTTTTTCACGAAAGTGAAAGGGGTATTGTTTTTAATGCAAAGGGAAATTAATGCTTGTGTAATCAGGAAGGAGATGGTGGGGAAAAAATGTGGTTGTTGCCTGGAGCGGTTTGTGGGTTGTTTTGGTGGAGGATGGTAAAAAACGATGCGTACATACACAGAATATTCGTTTTACAAAACACTCGTTTATTTTATTCGGCAATAAAAATTCGAAGTAAAAAAATAAATTAAGAAAAAATAATAGTAATATAAACATTCAAGTACAGAGAGACACCAAGTAGCTTCGTAACTTCATCCCCTTGACACTTCCAAAAAAATAAATATCGTCCCCATGACAACAGCATCATGAAATCATCCCCCGAAAATATAATCTCTACAGAGCTCACCACCAAATAATAATCGTTCCTCCTTTGAGCAAAATGAACGTAGAATTAACCCAAACCTTACGCACTCGTGCCCACCCGATTCCTCAACCCGTAGTTATGGTTATTCCCGTTTGATACCACAGCGCCATTGTTCTTTGCGGTTCCGTTGGGAAGGTCCTTTTTCTTTGAGATTCCGAGTTTGTCGAGCTTTCCGCGTATCGTTCTTCCAAAGTAGGCGCTGTAGAAAAAGTTGAGGAAGAGGGCGAAGTATGAGGCGTAGATTCCGAATCCAATGTTCAAGTGGTGGTATGAGATGTCGCATTCCAGGTTTTTGTTCTTTACTGTGTATGCGTACATGTTTACCCAGAAGCCTATCACCATCTGGGAGAGTTGGAGGAAGGTTATTGACATGGAGATTGGGCGGGGGATGCGCCAGCGGAGGGACTGTTGGAAAGAAATTTTATTAATTTTAGGTAACCATGGCAACAGACTTAAAAAAAAATAATGTAACCTCTACATACCTTCATAGCATAATAACTATACATGAAACTATGAACAAGATAGTTCATAACAACGAACCACCTCGCAGGAGCAATATAGTCCCCATAGGAATACCACGAGTAGAGCAACACGGTCAAGTGATGATACCAGTGGAGAAATATGAGTGGTTGTTTGCGGAGGATGATAAACCCAGTGTCTCCCAACTCTACGACTTTCGATAGCACGAACGCCCACGCCCAAAACGCTGATGCGGGGGAGACGTCCTCGCTAAAATAAAAAGTGAAAATAAAAAGTTGTCATGGCAAGTTTTTACTTTGTCTCGTAGAAAGTGAAGCGTTAAAACCGGATGCATCAAAGTAGAATAGGATCGCGGGTGATCAAGCTAGAAAAAAAATTCTAATTTTTTCTGATCCTACCCAATCGTAGAACAGTTACATGACCTAATAAATATACGATTTATAATAAAAACCTAGAAAACTATAGAAACAAATTAGAACCTTGTAGTTTAGTTTTTTACAAAAAATTCCTCTAATATTGTTAACTTAATAGTGTTAAAAACCAGTTTTTTTGTGTAAAATATTAGTAGGGTATACACGCATGTGTAGCAACCATGTTAAGTACGCTGTGGTAAAAACGAGTACGTTCGCTGATCACTGCAGCGTGCTGCTTTACTATCGCGTTGGGTATAGACAAGGGAAGATGGGGATTTTTTGAAAAGAGCTTAGTTGAGTATGTTTAAAAGTGTATAAGTAGGTCACTTCGTTCTGTATCACACGGTTTCAAGTTCAAGGTGATCTCAAACACGTATGGGGTTTCACTTGGTCAGGTGCGTTTTTTACGAATTATGAGTGCTTTTGCGCGAAACTTCTGATGAAACTTATTGATTTCGTTTACCATGGGGAGCAGGTGCTGTGGTGCCAGCCGTTTTCCAATCTAAAAGAGAAAATGAGAAATTTGTTATGAGAAATATTGTAAAGATTGAGATTTTTTGATAGAGATATTTATGATATTCTCACCTAAGAATCCTAATCAACTCAGGGAAGGTTCTAAGAGTAGCAGCAATACTAAAACAGGCCAACGTAACATTCCACGCAGTCAACCACCTTCTCAGGTCAAAGGCCGTGCGGTTCTTCATCCAGAGCTGCCCCAAAAAGATAAGCCCCAGATACCCCGCCGTGATGTAAATACTCAGCGTCCAGTTCTCCGCCATCCACTGCTTCTTATCCCGGAAGTCAAAGTTCTCAAAGAAGAGCGCATCTTCGTGAGTGAGCTTGGTGAACGAGTCTCGGGGGATGAAGTGGGGGGAAACTGACGATGCCCCTGGGACGGGAGGTGGGGCGTTCATACGCGGCATACTATCTCGGCAAATCCACGGTAATTTCCAGTTTTAATCCACCGATGGGAACACGATTTTCAAAAAGAAAAAGTTTATATTTTTCCCACTTCACTATGGTTACACACACACGATAACGTTCACTCAGCAGCAGCGTCAGCAGCCCTTACGATTTCACTGCCAATCTCTCAACAACTGACCTGAAGTTTTTGCAAAATGTGAACGAGAATCGCGTTTTTTTCACTATAGTAACTATACCCCCAACCAACACACTGGTTTTTTTTTCGAAAACTATACTCAAAGGATACTCACACACGTTAGTAAAATCATGAATGGGTATGTGGGAATGTAGGTCAGTAGGGGAATGAATCTTAATAAAACACCAAGGCAACGTACAAACAAGTGCATTCTCAAATCATTAAGAAGCAGTTTTCGTTTTTCAAAAGAGCTTTTGCTTTTAAAACACGTTTGAGTTTGTGTGCGTCTTTTTCGCTATGCGTTTTGTATGTTTTGGGAGGAGAGGAAGAAATAAACTTGTTTGTTGTTATGGGGAACGTGTGTGTACGCTATCGTGTTTAAAATATGAAATATGCGTTTGCGGATGATGATCACGATGATTTGCAAGTTTTTTTGTACGAAAAACTAGCACTTTTCAAGTTGAAAGAGAATTTTGTGATGTAATTTTTTGGAGGAAGGGGGGTGTTCACTAATTTTGATGTGTTGGAGTCAAGTTTGAGAAAATTATAAGCTTAGTTTTGATCGTGAACGTACGAGTTGACAATATGCTTGTCTGTGAACACACAAGTGTGAATTAAAAATGCTTCAACCGTTGAAAAAATTGATGATGGAGCAATAATGTAAAATGGTTGAAGAGTCAAAGTCAAGAACCGTGTACAAGAAATGGTTATTTTGGAAGGACAAGGGCTTCTGTGTGTATGTACTATGCACGTGTTAACGTAGAAGGGACAGATTCTAATAATACGTTATCACAGTATGTGGCTTTGTGTGAAGGGCCTTAAGACTCTGGACGCCAAAGGGGTTTTATGAGTGCCTGGTTATTCACCTTGTTTCATTGTTTGGTGGTAGGGACCTTTTTTGCGCGCGGTGTTGATTGTGGGTTTATTTTGCAGTTGGGTGAGTTTTGGGTGTGGAATAAAATGGGGATAAATCCAAAACATATGCGTGTTATTTTACAGTAACACAACTTGTTAAACTCAAGTTTATGAAAGAGTTTAGACTATTAACCCCAAAAAATGTCCAGAAGTTTAATGCTCAACTCAACTATTAATCATGATAACCCAACACTTAACTCCAATTTATAAATCCAAAACTTTTTATTTACATTTACACATCACACAAGCATTATACATTTTAAGCCCCCGGGAGCAAGCCTAAATTCCTATTTACAAAATTTGCTGCACTTTTCAGAAGAAAAAAATTAACACATGCACACAAAAATATATTATACCTGATTAAATATTTGAATACAATACAATACAACTGGTTAGGTAATACCAATTTAAAAAATTGTCTAAATATAAAAAATTCCCCACCTCAATTAAACAACTCGTTCCTATCGTTACTGTTGCTATCACTGATAAGTCCACTCCTCCCTTGTGACCCACCTCTGAACTGTGTCTGCGTCCTACTCCCCCTAAAGTACGCCTGACTGACCTCGTTCAAGTGAGGTCCATACGTGGGCAGTTGCCCTGCCAACGTACAACTCTTACAACAGAACCTCGCGTAGTACTTGTTAGTACAGTAGTTGGCCTTGACGATAAGCTTGCAGTTGGCAAAGAACGAGTTGTCTGTACAGTTAGGGTGGAGGTTGACCTGGTGACCTTCCACGTTGATTACAACTGAGGATGATGACTGGGCGTACTCGTTTGTTGCTTCGCAACGGTATGTTCCAGAGTCGGTGGGTTGGGAGTCGCTGATTTGGAGGTCGGGGGGATCTGAGACAAAATATGATGATTTTTTAAATGATTCAAACATAAAGTGTTCGTAACCTTAGAAACCTCACCATATCTAACCCGCCTACCAGCAGCCAAGTCAATACGCTCGTCGTTCAGGTACCAGGTTACTTGTGGGGATGGGTATCCTTCCACAGCGCAAGGTATTTTGATCTCGTTGCCAAGGGTATAGTGCGTCTTTGTCATGTTTATTGAAGCACGGACGGGTACTGTAATCACAAAAAAATCATAAATTATCATGTAACCATGGTAACGTACATAAACTCAGACATTAAACACGACACGAGCAAACAAATCACAGCAACAATCAACACCACAAAACAAACACCCAATCCAACCCATTACCAAGATAAGGCTCCCCACCACCCCCACTCTCCCTCCCCCCATCCCCCCTCCCCAAATAATCCTCCTCACTCCTAACAACACTCTTAACCGTAGTAGTAGTCGTAGTCGTCCCAATAGTCCCCGGCTGAACAACCCTACTATAATTCCCCCTCCCCGTGTCAATAACATAAACAAGATACTCCCTATCCTCAACATCCTGAACCTGAACAGGCCCGTACGCCAGCAAACTGACACTCCAACTCGCCGCCCTCCCCAACCCATTATAAGCCTGACAAGTATAAACCCCCAAATCCCTCAACGTGACCAGCCTAACAACCAAACTGTGATCTCTCATCTGCTCGTATCGCTCAGAGCTAAAAGGTAACATTTTCTCTCCTCGCCACCACGTAATCGATGGTCGAGGCCATCCTAGCGCAAAGCAACGGAGGTTAGCGTTCTGACCTAGGTTCACCACTTGGGTTGTTGGCAGGGTTGGGTCTTCCAGGACGCCTGCTGCTGCGTTTGTTGTTGGTTCGTAGACGTGGAGGGTTATCAGGTCGGAGGCGGGTGGGGCGTTAGGGGTTGACGCTACGCATGTGTATTCTCCGGCGTCTGTGTTCATTGGGCCGAGGATCTGGAGTGTTGATGTTACTGTTGTTGTGGTGACGTGTTCTTTTATTCTGAAGCGGCCTGATTCTCCGGTGACCTGTGTAGTAACATGATTAAATGGTTATTAACATGATAATTCGCAAGTCAGCAAACCCCAAACCTCACATACCTTCTCGTTACTATCCACCTTAACCCACATCAAATCCGGCCTCGGACTCCCCCTCGCCGTACACTCCAACTCTGCCAACCCACCTTCACTAACGTTGAGCAACCTCCTCATCGCCTCAACAGTAACGGTCCCCATACTACTATCCCCATGACCCTGCCCTCCCCCCATCGCAACAACACAGCTACTCCCACACCCATGCACACAACACTTGAGATCCCCACTACAGTCCGCATCACTCGTACACTCATTCTCACAAATCCTGTCGCTATGGTGATGTCTCGTGTGGTGGAAGTTTGGACAGGAGCCTGGTTTCCTGACGCTTCTGCAGACTGGGACGAAACGTCCTTGTTGGATGTCGACTGAGCAGCGGTATGTGGCGTCTGGGCAGGGGTAGTTTGTGCAGGGGTCGTTGCAGGAACATGAGCAGGAGTAGGAGGTCACGTTTTGGGGGGCGAGGCCGTATGGGCATTTCAAGTATGAGCAGTCGCAGGGGGCGTTGTAAGGGTCGGGGTGTTGGGGGGAGTGGATAGAGTTGCTGTCGTCTGAGTCTGGAAAGGTGAAAAATGACGTGTGTTTTAGCTTAGAGTTAACTTAATTGTTGGTGCGATTGACAAATTAAAAGTGCATTTAACGACAACGCGTGCATGTTGACAGGTTTGTGTGCGTGCATTATATTTTTTACAGTGCAGTGTGGCTAGCGTGCAAATATACTCTAATTATAGCAGTTATGAATCCATCAACTCCAAAATTACTGGAGTTATAGCGTTTAACTTGTTTCAAAAATTGAATTTAAACGTTCTTGTTACATTTGGACGGCTTCAAAAATATGTGACCTTACTTTATTAATCCCGTCAAGCTGCAGATATGCTAAGGAATGGGAAGTAAATTGAATAATATCGCAATGTAATATAACAATTACACCAATTAACCTTAAAGCTTATCTGAATTGCAGCCATGCCTCAATTGAATTGCAATGTTCAAAAATTTAGAATAACTAAATGCAAACAAAAGCGTAAAACAAGTGCAACATATCCAATCTACTTCAAACACTGAAACTTGAGTGTAAGTGTATTACACATACGTACTACGTACGGATTGTCGGGGTAAGGCGATACACAGCTAAAGTGCAAATACGCAGATAGTGCAGATATGTTCTAACTAAAGCAGTTATAAATCCATCAACTCCAAAATTACTGGAGTTATCGCCTTTAACTCGCGTCTAAAATTGAATTTAATAGTATTTGTTACATTTGGACGGCTTTAAAAATAAGTGGAGTAGACCTTTTATACGATTTTATCGAAAGATGCAAATGTTCCACACGAGATAACTCCGAACATTATCTGCTAATCAAACAAAACGCCAAACAAACATGAAGCATAAAAACAAACGCCACACCTCCAACTCTACTCCAACCGTCACTTAAGTGCTGGTGCATAAACCACAAACACCAATGTGCA
>JAQFXM010008447.1:0-10649 GCA_034693345.1 Entomobrya multifasciata | reverse complement strand
TTTTTACGAATCCAGTAAATGCATAGAAATACTACAATCACTGCAAAAACAGCAGCCCCAGTTGTGCTACTAACGTATATCCAAACATTTGATAATTTACTTTGACCCAGAAATTCTAATGTGGTATAAGGTAATAATAATTTTGCCACTTTTTCTTCGTATGCGTCCACATCCCTTAAATCTCGATCAGGTTTGAGTTTCCACCAGCCATAACTTGCATGTGGCCCATATAACTCTAACTGCCATGGATTATCAAAGGCTGAATGAATCCAAATCGAAATATTATTCCGAGTACCCCATTCATCCATCATTGTCCAGAAGTGAAGCTGATACTTGTAATGGTTTTTAGTAGTGCCGAATTCAGAAATGCAAGTCTCTACCATAAATTCCATTCGATGATTATACTTTTGTATGGAATTCCGAATTGTTAATATATTTTCTGTTACTAATTCAATCGTTTTTAGAATTCCAATTGGATACTGGTCTTCAGCATACATCATACATATTATGAAGTCAAAGTGAAGTAAAAGCTGTTTTCTTGCCTGGGCTAAAGAATCGAGTATATTGTCAGGAGTGTTGATGATGTAGTCGTAATTGTGGCAATACGTTTTTATGCCAACTGGCAGGTTATGTAATTTAGCTTGTTCCTTTATTTTTGGGGCTTCTAAAAGCGCGAGGTTTGCCAGAGTAACATTATGCGAAAAATCATGTTCCCATTGAGATAAAATGATGCCCGATACAGTACCCGGGTGAATTTTGTTTGATTTTCGGACAGACTCAAATGCAAGTTTAATTTCAGTGTTCATTCGATCTGGGTCCGGTCTCAGAGTAATTCCGACATATACGTTAAGATTTATGTTGTTGTTGGTGAAAGAGGCTTCTCGGTTTAAAATTGCGGCTGCTTCTGCTGTGTATACTTCAGGGTACGTAGTATAATATGTTAAATTTTCCTTGTAATTCGCTATAGTAGAATATGTATTTTAAAAAATTTAGGATTAAAATCCAAGTACTAATGGACATGTAAATTTTGTACGAACCTGTGTTTGACATTTCAACAGTAGCGACTCTAGAAAATGTTGTTGATACTACTTTCAACATTGTTTTAATTTCGTTCATTGAGTAAATTGTGAATCCTTTTGTTGCATTGAGAACATAAGGTAGAAAAACAACCCCAGTTGAATTGCGATTAAACTCGACACAAAGTATACTGGGAAATATTCCATTGCAATATATAAGAATTATGAATATTGTTTTCGAAAATTTCCACATTGTGTAAAATGCACTCAATAACCAAGAAAACGTGAAAAATAAGTTTTTAATTTTACCTTAATGGTTTAAGGCTACTGTTTTTTTGTGTAGGGTTTTGGGGCAATCTTTTTATATGTATTCTGCTTTAAAATATATTTTCTATTCTGGACAAAGGTATTAAAAGTGTGGGATTAAGTAACACGAACGTAAATTTGGTAAACTTGTACTTTGTTATAAATAACATATTTGTTTATGCAGAAAATGGGGTGTTACGTTAAGTAGTGGAAATTTTCATAACCATGAGTATTCAGTAGTGTGGAATTAGAAGACTGAACTGAATATAAAATAATGGAGGAAAAGGCTATTGTATTGAAGAAACATAAAAACACATGAGAAACTTCACCGTATACAGCATAACACAACGGAAACTGTTTTCGTACGTTAAAGTTCGTTAACCCTAATAGCAAAATTAAATGAAAGTAATTTGAAATTCATTAGTAATTACCACAAGCCGCTGGCAAACTACTGATATCATTCTCGCATGGAAATGAGTTGTGAAATTGGGCATTGTATGCACGTAATCATATTTTATCGGGAGGTAAACCACAATACCATCATGCAACATAGATTAAAAAGAAGAACAATAACACTGCCAAATAATTAGTTTATTTTAAATTTGATTTATGTTTTGCTATACTGAATGTGATCTTATGGCTCCATCCTCCACTCGTTCCACTTTAATTTTCTAATTAGCCAGTTTACCACAACATTTGATTCAAGAATTTGGAATGTGCTCAAGCTTGTTAGAGGTTTGCATTTTAGGCTATTCATTATTATTTAAAGCTGGTGAAATGTCAAAAAGTATTCCATATGGTACCGTTTGAGCATGCATTTACATTTATGGGCCATAATATTATGGACCTGCAGACGCTATTTGGAATTTCTTATTCAAATAGCTTTGTAAGTAATGTCATGAAATGTTAAAAATATTTTGTACAGATATATGTAAATAACTACCATAAGCTTTGATTATCAATGGGATTTTTACTTTTTTATAAAAAAATATTAGTTTGCACTCCAATAATTTTATTTTATAATTGCTTAGAGTTATAAATATTTTATGATTAAAGAAACTTTCCCGCTGGATGTTTACGAACATAAGGACACATTTGATTAACACGAACGAATCGTATAAACAATTTAGTTGCGGTCGTTGTCCTTGCTATCCCTCCTTCAATTCCGTAGGTCAGTCAAGATACAATAAACAACCCCCTACCCCAAATCATGTTTGGTCATTACAACCCTTACTAGGTCTACTATATGAACTGCTATTTCTTTAATCCATATTCATACAGTGAAAACACATACAAGCATGACAGTGTGTCTCAATATTTTTAGTAAATCTAAAAGCATTTCAAATCGGAAATTTCGGTTAAGTTCTTTTGTAGTGGGTTCTATAAGGTCAAATTATGTATTCTGGAATTTAGATTAATATAAACATATTAATTAAAATGTCGTGTTAAAATATATTTCTGATGTAGCTGTCGTAACATAGGAGTAACATTATGATACAAGAAATATCCTATTCAATCTGATTTGTAACCAAATTGATGATGTCGAGACAAATGCCTTGTCAATTATGTACACACGATTGTCGAAGTTTTTACCTAGCGTTACTGGATTTTGCCAATATTTTTAGCCAAACTTGGTCGAACGTTGTCATATCTTCTTGTAGACATAACAAACAACAGAATACACCCGGACTAATTCGATTGAAATATAAATAGAAAAATAGTTTTCATATGGCTTCTGTGTTTTTCATATAATACTACAAGCTTGGATTAGACATTACGAATAAGGTGTTCGTGTAATTGTTAAGCAAAACAAGAATTAAATTATTTATATTGAAAAACACATGATGGCTTTGGCGAAATAACAACGTAGCAACCTGTAGTAATTTTTTGAAAACTTAATGTTAAACCTACATAACAACGATGAGCTATGTTGTTATTTCGCGAAAGGCTTCACATGTATTATGGGTCCCCAAGCATCATTTTTACGAAGGTTCGAATATATTTTGATGGGTTATCTCTAAATAATCTGATGAAAATTACTCTTATCGCTATTTTTTTGGGTTCCCTTTTATCTTCAAGACATTTTGAAAAAAGGGACAGCTGATAACAACTTCAATACGAGCTTTCCTGCATTTTTCTTTGTTTTCCTTCGAAAGGTTCCGTACAAAGTACATAGTTCAGTTTTTTGTGCTTGAGTTGCTTATTTTTGAACGAATGGAATAAGGGAGCGTGCACCACATACGTATACTGCTTGAGTTCTTACAAATTATGGATGGGAAAAGAAAATTTTCCCCAAAAAATAGCGATAAGAGTAATTTTCATCAGATTATTTAGAGATAATCCATCAAAATGTATTCGAACCTTCGTAAAAATGATGCTTGGGGACCCATAATACTGTGTGCCTTAGTACATGTAATGTCTGCGCTCAATACAGTTTACCGGCATGAAATTCGAAAGTGAAAAGGGACCATGTGGTAAAAAGTTTCTTTTAGTACTTTTTTTTAAAGATTTAAAGTTTTTAGGCTAATTTTGAAAAAAATTACCAAAGTTTTCACTAGTAGTAGATTTTACTAGTAGATTTTTCTGAAAACTATGGTAAATTAGCCTAAAAACTTGAAATCTTTGAAAAAAGTACTAACAGACAATTTTCAACACATGGTCTCTTTTCACTCTCGGCCACACAAATGATCATTAATTTATAAACTAAAATTATAGTTTAGTAATCAATAAAGATTCAAAGTTAAAAAAACACATGTAGTACATTTTCTTGCCAATTTAACCTAGGATGGAGCCCATGCAATCATGAATTACTTTGTGATGACATAAGAAACAACCCGTGTGGAATTCAAAGTATTCATGGAGCGTATAACTAGTATGGACAAAAGGGACGATTTCATTATATTTTTAAACAATACAAAGAAGTAAGTTATTGTTAACAAGAAAAGAACAACACTTCAACATGCACTCTAAACTTCTGTTGACTTTTTTATTGTTACGAGATGAGAATTATTAGAAACATATAATTCAAACGGTTCCGTATTTACATTCTATTGGGCACATGACCTTTATTCCCTTAGAAAATATGCGTAATTTTAGATTTGGGCAACGATCAGCTACAAAGGATAATTCAGTATTTCAAATACTATAAAAAGCAGATACAGTAAGAGGGTTTGTAAAATTACATCCAAATATTCAGTGTAACAGCTTGTTTTAAGTATCAGCTTAACTCCTCAACAATGGCTAAGTTTGAACTGTACGAGGCCTTTATCTCCCGGGCACGAAATCTCCCCGAAGTTCAGTATCTGCATTCTGTATTCTCCATCTGAGAAAATCCCCACCCCGAAAATATCCCCCCGGCTTAGTTTCTCCGTCTTAATATCTCCACGAAAGATTTTTTATGATTAACGTATTTACGTTGGATATTGTCCGGATGAAATTGTTGGCTTATTATTAGTGAGGTTAATTTTAATTGTGATGGACGAATTCGGCTATCAGATGTCAGGTTTGGTTTAGTTGTGTTGTAATATCAATCGGTAGGTTGGGTTATCAATAGTGAGGTCAGACTGCCTTGACTTTGTCGTCCCTCGTATTCAATCTGTACAAAAATTTCGGGGTGAAATACATAAGTACTATCAAAATCCACCCCGGAATTTATACATACATAGCGTAGATACGCGGGCGACAAAGTCAAACCATCCTGAGCGTGGTTAAGCTCGGTTTTGATGAAAATTTAGGGTCATCGATAGTGCAGTTATGCTTGGATCTGATGGAAGTGTTGAGGATCAGTAACACAGTTAGACTTTGTATCGAGTGAAAAAATGGGTTATCAGTAGAAGTCGGGCCTGGTCTCGGTGGAAAAGCGGGTTATTAGTAGTGAAAGATGGAAGTGAAAGAGAGGTTTGGGTAGGTTTAGATCCAAGGAAAGTGTTGGGTTTATTTTTTTTTGCTTCTGATAAAAACATTGCATTATTACGATACATCGTTATTATGCAGTAGTTTGTTCGTCTGTAAGTCTGTACGCGCTCAAACTTCGACATTCACAGACAATCACATCCACATTCGCATACAGATTTCTGAGGTAAAGGGCTCGATTGCTAGTGATTTTCAGCTTCCGGGGTGAAACCCCCAAGGGCGATGGAGGGGTTCAAACGTCGCATGTTGGCTTATAGGCAAAAATTGAATTTTTGATAGAGGGCTCAGAGTACATCAATTTATGCTGTGCGTCTTTGGGCCAAATCCGACTACCGGGGTCACCAGGGGTAAACAATTTACATGTTAGCTTATGGCCAAACTTTTTCATTTATGGCATTATATGTCGTCATTGCTTTACATAATATGTTATGTCATATCACATATTCATGCCCCACCTTCGTGCTTTCTTCATGTCTTAGCATGACTTGTAAGTTGAAAGGTTTGGTAGGGTTTACTTAACTTTCGTAAGGTCATAATCAGCTTTCATTTCTGTTAAGTCAAATAGTCTGTGAAATATTAGTACGGAGAGATATTATCACGGGGAGATATTAAGATAGAGAGAAAATAACATGGGGAGATATTGACACGGGGAGATATTTACCCGGGGCGATAAAAACCACGGGGGGATTTTTGCACGGGAAGAGAAAGGCCGTAAAACGTTTGAACACCGTTCCATCCTTGCTGTTCAACTGTTCACTGTACTGCAAGTATCAGTGTTCATCCTCAACCGACAGGATGCCAACTATACACACTGTTTGCAAAATGATATCAGCACAAATTCCGCGACTGAGTCCAACGGGGAATCTACCAAAGTTGATTTCTGCCAAGTTGTATTACAAATCAACTGTAGAAATACATCTGTTTATTGAACACATCAATCAAGACGAGAAGTATTTTCGTGGGGAAATCGACAAACTACAATTTCCTGACGACAAAGCTGTTGATGTTATTCTAAACATTCATTCGGCTGTAAATTCCGTTCCAAGGAAGTATCGTAAGCATATGGTTTACCATGAGAGATACCGCTGTGGCTGTACTCAATTTTTTATCCGGTAAATAATTATTTTCGAATTAAAACGTAATATTAAAATTTCACTATACATTTTTAGACAACACGTTCATTTTCTGTTCCCATTTTTTCATCATGCTGTACTTCCTAACGTGGACAGTGTAATTTATCTGGACACTGATATCGTCATCACTGGCAACATTATGAAACATTAGCAGCTTTTATCTGAAATGGATGACAATCAGTTGATTTCAATGGGTCAAGATTCTCCAGTCGAATATGTAGAATACAATGAAGTTTATGAGGATTACTTTGGACGTAAGAACAGAAAAAATTGGAATATTTTCAATGTAAGTTTTCGATGCGTAACAAGTTGTTTTACGAAATTTTTAGCTTTTCCTCACGTTTTGCCAAGGGGAGCAAATTCGAGCGTGCTTGTGATGAACTTGACACGAATGCGAGAGTTTGATGTGAATCAGCAAACTGATACGGTTGTACAACGACTACTCTAAAAACTCTGAAGTGGATGACCAGCGAATACTGAACATTTTGTTTCATTTTAATCCAGGTACGAATTTATAATTTAGTTGGATTTTAAAATTTAAAATTCAAAACCGTTGTTTTATTCTTATTATCTTTCTTTTAAGGGCTGCTCAAACACATGCCATGCAATTGGCATTTCCCGAGCATGTATTGTGAAAGTGGATTTTATGCAAGGAAGCCCTAAATGATCTTGATGGTATTCACTTGATTCATGGACTGTATCATAGGTTTATGAAAGGAGAAGTTTTTCATCCTATTTTTCGAACATATCAGCAGGCAAGTACTTGTTCATTTGTGTAAAGCGTTCATCATTATTTTAATGCATTGGTATTTTATCAATAATTTGTCTTTTTAAATTTACAGTTTAATATGTCCAATTCCAGGTCAGATTTGATAAGGAACCTAAGGGAACCTCTGAGACTGGCGTTTTCCGACACAACTACAAATACATTTGTAACGTGTTTGTTTAATATTTATTTTTACACGAGAATAAATCATTTGTTTTCATATTTATTTAAACTCAATTAGTTAGCCAAATTAAATCAATACCACTTTGAATAGAACTTATTTAAAGTGGCATGTACATATAGATACATACAAAACCTTCGTCGGAAATCTTTTACCATATAAAATACCATTCCATTATTCCAATGAGTCATTGACCTCCATACGCGCTTGGGCATGTATAATTCGTATTAGGAATTGAAAATGCATAAACCACCATACACGTATAATACAATTCACAAAATTTAATTAGTCTACACATATTTGATGCTTAATAATAAAAATCGTTGTTTCTATCCCATTTTTATCAGCAGCCACATATATTTTTCTAGAGGACCCAAAAACCTGTAAAATGTCCTTTCCAAGATTTGGTGGAAAAAAGGGATAGGTATTGCAATTTTAGTTTTATAGAAAGGGAAATCGCCAAGAAAACTAAAATATATGATTCTAGATAGCTTTTGGGTAAAGTCGTAAAGAAAATTATAACGGTATAAAGAACCAGAATTTATTTTATATATATGTGTACTTGCAATTGTCTCAACGGAATATTTTACTTGACTAATATTACCATGATGCATGACAGCATAAAATTATACAATAACCTTATTTCTGTGAATAAAAGCTCAATATCATATTGCTGGTTGATAAAAGGATTAACTAATGTTTGTGAAATTCGTGAATTTACCTGAGTAAATAAAATGAAAACAAGAAAAAAGCTGCTTAAAATGAGACCATGAATTAGATGATGACATGACATGAAGTGGTGATTATTAAAGTTGACAAATTATTTTTAATTTATTAAATCAAATTAAAAGCTTAGAATAATATAAATTTCAAGGAAAATCACTTTCATTTATAAATATCTCGGGTTTCGAAGTACTAAAGAATTTGATCGGGAAATGAAACAAGAATGTTGAAGGATCAACCAATTTTCAAACAAAATACCACACAAAATTTAATACTCAAATAAAAAAATATCTCACAAAATTCTCCTTGAATTTAGTTTAGTTTAGAATTCAATTTTTTTTAATTAAAATTTTTTAACACCCCAAATAAAAAATTTTACGTTTCAAAAAGAAAGGTTTGATGAATATTGGACTTAGGTTAATTAGTTTAGAAAATTTGGCTTTCTAGAATTTCATTCAATGCTGACCCTCACGATTAGAAACTGTTAATTTATGCGAATTCAATTGATATACAATTATGGTTAATAATATTCAATTTATTACTTCAGATTTACGAAAAGGGTCATGTTCAGCATCACGAAAGTGAAAACGAAGGTACACATTTTTCCGCTGAATGTCCCTTTTCCCTTTACGGTATAACCTTTTTTCTAATTTTAGATTTCTTCTTGTGGACTTTTGGCTCTCAAACTTACCTTTACGCTATTAATTTGTTACCTATTTCATTAATTGCGGAAATAAAATTGAGATACTAGCTTACCAAGCATATGCACTCGTTTTTTTTCAACTAAAATGGAATGAAAAATTGGAGTACAGTTTTCTCACGTTGCCCCAAATAGGTAAAATACTATCTGAATCTAAAAACGCTACAGAATTTACAATTTGGTTGGTCGTTTTATAAAAAAATGTGAGATTTATATCCAATTATTAGCATCAACTAAAAAATGATTTGCATGTTTAGCTCTCCATCATATTTATCCATAATCTGTTTCAAAAACCTTTTGAAAATAGCCTTGTTTACATTTCCGTAGCATTTATTCTCCATTTCAAATGTTTCGATAAATGCCTAGCAAATCGGATGCATCAGGTCCTTTATAATGTTTTTATTTGGATCAGACACATTAAACTGGAATCAAAAATAAAGTGAGCTTACAAAAACAAAGTAATGAACACAGAATAATTCAGTTTAACAAAAACGTCACCTTTAAATAAAATTGAAATACAGGATGAAAGATTTCCCCGTCCATAAACCTATTCGCATTTCCATGAATCAAATGTATGCCATCAGGATCCTCAAATGCTGAGTTGCAGTAAAATCCACTTTCACAGTCAATTCCATGGACATGCAAATGACAGGGCATGATCCGTAAAAGCTCTATTTATCAAATTTAAACATGTACTACAAACTATCTGTATGATCAGATTTAAAATCATTTTCTATATGGTATAATATTCTAACCTGGCCTATTGTATAGCAAATTATCGATTACTTTTTGGTCGTGTAAGTCAGCTTTGGTAACATATTCGTCGTAAATCGCCACAAATTTCTCTTCTATGTCATATTTCCTCATTCTAGTCAAATTCATCACCAGATCACCGGAATTCACACCTTTTGGAGGAGAACCTTATAAAAACCAAGTTCATTTACATATATTTACAGAGAAGCCTCATTGAATGTCATAAATTCAAAATTTTAATGACCTCTAAATGTGTCGTCGTCCAAATACAAATACATAGCCGATCGATATCAATTGCTAATTATCCATCTGACCAAGTAATTCCCAGTGTCTCATTATATATCCCGTAACGATTATATTACTATCCAAATAAATGATACTGTCAACATTCGGAAGTGCTGACTGTAGCAAAGTTGAAATTTAAGTTAATATGGTAATTTGAACACTAAATGTTAACACTACATAATTTCTAAATTTGCTCTTCAAAATTCAACCAAATTTACATCTTACGTCAACTTTTAAAACGATTAATGTAGTATGACCAGCCAAAGAGCCATGGGAATAAAGCAAGCTTGAATTCTTTTCTCATTTTCGTATGTATGTATGTATATTCATATCATGACTATTATCATTTCCTATTTTGTACTTGGTGTTTACTCCTTAATTACGATACGATCCGCTGAACAAGCTTTAATATCCAGCTTTAGCTTAAGTACCAGTATCTGATGAGATTAAGGGAAATGGGTCAGTTCATACGGTACAAGTCATTTAGTTCATTATCAAAATGTGTTAATGGCTTGGCATCGAAGGAGAGAATTTACGAATAAATATTGAGTTAGGACACTTGTAATAACCTTCAGTCTGTGTTGACTACAGCTTCATTGTGTTGTGTTAAGTTTAAAACAATTAAGTCATTGCCCTCTAAAATGAACAAGTTACGATTTTTTAGCAATTTATCCCGAAGACGCATACTTTTCACCCTTTCGTTTTTATATTTCATATCCTGTGTGAATGGTCAATACTCACAATCTAATTGGCATGAAATAACATCCGGTAATGCTAACCTCGCTGAACCAAGACAGGATGGACCAGGAGGGGATTCGATAGGAGGATTTATTGGTGGTGCCCTGCCAAATCCACCACCGCAAAATGTTCCCGT
>JAQFXM010008446.1:0-10650 GCA_034693345.1 Entomobrya multifasciata | reverse complement strand
TGCTGTGCGTTTTCGTTTTCAAAAGTCAACCTTATATGTTCCTCCACAAGTTGTGATTGTATCTGGGATTCGGATTTTGGTTCATCGCCATCAATGGTGACAGGTACTGAGCAAGATGACGATGATGAGTCCATTTGCTCCAAATTTTTCTGCTCCACATTTCCCTGGTCCATGGTTATGGTTCAGCTCAGATAGTTTCTAAAAGTTTAATTCAATCATAGCTATAAATGCAACTTGTTGACACATCCCTTTTACATAAAAGTAAATAGGTATTAACATAAGAAGAAAAATGAAAAACTTTATTAAAATACCTAGCTTCAAGAAGTAATAAAACATTGATACTTTCTTGGTGCTGTATTCAACTTTATTAATATCTACTACTTCTTTTAATAGAAAAAAATGCCTGTAAATAAACTAAATTTTGGAAAGGTTTTGGTAGTAATTAGTTGTAAGCTCAATTTGATTACTATGAATTGACAAAGTTTGTTATCAGTTTACACAAATGCCTGAACATCTTTCACTTATACTCACTTCCTGTTGACAACTGGGGAAACATTGTGGAGATACTGCCTACGCCAAAAGATACAAAATCACGTAAGCACGACTTTGGTTGTTATAAGTCTAGCTAACCAGCCAGTCGAGTAGATGCATTTATGCTCACATTGTACATATTCAATACTTTCTCTTTTCTACGTGTAGTATCAAACATGTACATTTTAATTCAGGCTGTATGTTTCCTCATAAATCAAATGCGTAATATGTAATAAACCCGCTGCTAAAGCTATAATAATAGCGTAGCTAATACAAGGTAGCATACAATAAATCATGTTAACATGAGGTAAATAAGTAAAATGTAAAAAAGAAAGATAGTTGCACCAAAAATTGATCAAATAATCTTTTGACTACTTGTAATTGTTCAATTTCACGTCATCGTATAAAAATATTAATTGTTTTGTCATTTTTGAAATTCCTTTTTTAAATTAGCTATGTTTCAAAATCTTCTGAGTTTTAAAATATGGTATTTTGACAAAGTTTGACCCCAATACTAAAACGCATCGATTGGTACAATAAACAATTTCACCCATTTGAAATACATGTAACCATAAATTGGCCGTTACTCAAAAACAGTTGGACCGATTTGGCCCAAAATCAATAGGGTGTTTCCCATGGACCACAGGAACCTGTACACCAAGTGTTATGTCCATTGGTCAAGGCGTTTGGAAGATAAAGCGACCACAGACCGACAGACATACAGGCAGACTTTCATCCCATATCATCATCGAGTGATCCTACAAAGTACCATTCTAGCACGAAATAAGGGTAGTGATGATGGTAATTATACTTGACAGTTAAAGGCGCTGTCGAATGATATTAGCTGTCAGCTATGTAGGATGCATGATGCATTACAATTGAGTACCCGATCTCTACCCCTTGAAGGATTTGTATTAAGCATTATAGTACTACAAGTTGACCAATTTAGAAACGTTTGACATTATGGTTTCGAAATCGAAACGAAATTTTTCATCGCTTCAATTTATTATTTTCTGAGTTATCGAGACACACATACAAACAGACTTAAAACTAAAATGATTTGCATTCACTTGTGTAAAAAGTATACTTACTCTTGGGTGTCCCAGCGGTGTTGTATATTCCGTCCATCTCCAGTTTGTACACAGTATTATGCATCACCAAAACTACTACTACCTATAACTACCTGTTTTACTTTTTATCTTCTTCTGCTTCTAAAGATTTATCATGTAGGTTCTTCATCATTGATTCATATTTTATGCATGTACATTTCACAGCTTCAGCCAATAAACAGCCAATATCATGGTCTCTGTTTGTTATTTCCTTTCCTTTCTCCACTTGTCGCTAAAAATCCAGAAGAACTTAAGAAGTGAAGTATTAGGCATGAAATATTGACAAATTTCCAACAAGATCGAACATTTCTTTCCCTTTAAGTGAAAGCACAATATCAATGTCTCCAATCTTACATCTACATTCACTGGGCATACAACTTCACTCTTAAGAGTTGCCATCATTTCTAACTTGGATTTGACGTGCAAAGATGTACTAAAAATGTATACGCTACATACATACAAGTGTTTTCGCCGAGAGAGATTTGATATTCGACATCACTCGGATTTTTTTCTGTGAAGCGAACAAAGCCGCTTGATGTAAAGCAAGAACGTTCTCTCGGAGCAGAAAAGACGCAACACGTTAGAGCATGATGAACATGTACATTCATATATAAAAATGTGACAACAGGTGAATATGAATGTTAGTTGTTGGCGTCATGTGATTCTTCTATTCATTCTATAAAAGTACGAATACTTTACAGGTGTACTGCGTTTGCAAAGCTAGAATTCCCTGTCTAGTTCCAGTGCCCAAATAGATTGTAAATTACTTATTCAATTAATAAGGATAGTCAGTCTAGTCTACATTTAGTACTGGTACAATTTTATTTCCTGCTGAATTTTGAAAAGTTGGAATAGTTGACATTGTTTTCGTTAACATCATATTTTTTATCTTCAAACTGAGTGGTTGCTAAAATACAAGTCCTAAATATGCATAAAAATATTTAAAAATAAAAAGCGCTGAGTTGAAAATGGCTGGTCCAATAAATCAGCTAAAGCTCTGAAAAAAGAGTTATTTATGTAGATTTGTAGTAAGCTGTATACGAATGTGATAACTAAAATCTAGAACAGGGACATTTGCAATTATGAGGATCGTTTATGAAAATTTCGGATGACCGTGTTCGGGAATTTTGTCATCATAATCGTAATAAGCATAATTAAATAGAGACTGTTCCCTGTTCTTCTTCGGAGATCTACATGAATTCTAGAAAAATGAGGTGGATGGATCATGTAAGATGATAACATTTGTTTTATGCATGTACATTACACAGTTTTTTGAGAAACAGAAGTTCTATTTTTTGAGAAACAGAAGTTCTATTTTTGGAGAAACAGAAGTTCTATTTTTTGCTGAAGAAACAAAATATGTAATACTTTGGAAAGTTGTTGGTATACTCTCAGGAAAACGCAGTATTGTTCTAATTTTGTTATCCATGAAAAATCGGTTTGGTTATTTTTTGTTTTGAATGCCTACGGTTTTAGATCAAGAAGATGTTAGTTTTGCTTTGGACCAATTAATTATTATCATAAATCATTTTTAGCTTTCCACTAAGTTATATTTTGTGTTCAAATTTAAATTCGATTACTATATAGGGATCAGGCGTAGACGAAGTGGCGCTAGTGAAAATAGCTCCTGGTGGCGAGTAGTAGGACTAACATACGGAGTTGAAATCGAATGCTTAGCTTGCTGGTATGGCTATGCTGCATGCCATGATGCTGATCTTTTATGGAGATTTATTATAATTACAAATTCATTTTTTTGTTTTCATGATTATGAGAATTACGGCTAATCTTACGTGCCGTGTTAACTGAAAAACGAATTGCTAACCCTTTGCATTTTTAATTAGTCTAATTTAAGTTTACTTGATATTTAAAATGAAAATTATTCACTGTGGATTTCAAGCAGTCCAGTCTTATGATTGCCGTAGCAGCACTTTGAAGAAAGGAAGACGCTTGTATAATGCAGGTCACATAGGAAATGTTCGAGAGGAAGTAACAGACCAAACCTCAACGATTTTCGGCAACTGTCTGCCACAAACTTCAATTCATAAGCCAAACTATCAACTTCAAATTAAGGTATCGGTTTAATAAATTAATACATTAAACCCCGAATAAAGTATGCATTGCTCGAGAGTAACTTTAATTGTGTTACTTCTAAATACATTCCACAGCTTGGAAGTGAACGATCCTTTGAAGACGGACATTGCACGTGTAAGGCAGGAATTAATGGAAATTGCAAGCATGTGGCAGCCTTGGTCATTTATGTAAATGAGTTTGAAGAAACTTCATGTACCAGTCTGCAGCAGCAATGGGGGATCCCAACAGTAAAAGAAGGCTACTCGAAAGGGAAGAAAATTACCGAAATGTTTCCAAGATCACACCCAGCTGTCATTGTTCCAAATTACTCATTAGAAAATATCATGGAAAGTTTTGCCGGAGTTAACTGCACTTTGGGGACAACGGTACGAGCGGAAAAGCAATGTGAAGCAACACGTGAAGTTCAATCGGTACTATCAGATCTTGTCGGAAAAGTTTGTGAACTGGAACTCCGATAAGTACTGGAGAATTTAATGCAGCGTCGTACCCACGAAGCTAAACATCATGCGTATAAAATTGAAAATGTACAAGGAAAACTCATATTCAGGCGATGGAAACTGTGTCTTACCCTAGAAGAAAAATCATTCATCGAGGAACACATAAGCGTATCTTCATCACAAATAATTAACTACGCAATGTCGACCGTTTCCCAAAGCTGCTGTAAATTATGGCACACGCTTCGCCAAAACCGGATATCCAGCTCAATTTCTCACAGAATCATATCGCGCAGAGATGACTTTGAGAAGTTGGCTTTTCAATTGCTCAACAAGAAATTCACCGGAAACGAGGCCACCAAATATGGAAACAAACTGGAAAACGCTGCGAGATCATCTTTCCGATTTAAAAACAACATCAAGGTTATAACCTGCGGAGTTGTAATAAATGAAGCGCACCCTTGGCTTTGCTGTAGCCCTGATGGGATAATTCTTTCACCGCAACCTGCTTTACTAGAAATAAAGTGTCCTCACTCCAGGCGTGGTCAAAAGCTTGTGAACCGTGAAACGATGAAATCATTTGTTTCGTATTTATATTATGAAGACAATGCGTGGCAGCTAAAAAAGCGTCATCAGTACTACTCTCAAATACAGCTATCATTGTTTAATCTTAAATTACAGTCCTGCATATTATATGTGTATTCCACAGTTGATAATGTCCAAGTTGAAGTAAGTTTTGACAAACCGTTTTTAGAAGAATATTTTCCTAAACTAGAATTGTTTTACTACAAGTTTTTCTTAAAAGCTATTATGAATAAATAAAGATAAACATTAGCAATTTTGCATTATCGTTTTGCACTTAAAATTTGTGCATATGTAATATGAATAGCTCATGGTTTTGTAAATGATCATATTCCCAGTGAAATCATTTTTATTTTTAAACTTTTAGTAAATGCTTAATTTAAAACATACATGCACATGTTTAGATAAGTAGAGGGAGATAAGCATTACTTTTATTATTATTATATTTTGATGAGCGGTGGACCTAAATTAACTAAAACTGAGCACACATGCATAATCATATCTAATCTTGGAAGCATGTCAATTGTAACTTTTGATCCCAATAATCGAAAAATCTTCAGCCTTTGAATGGCTCGCTCGACGTGGATGCGTACACTCGCTATTTTGTATGTTTCTTGTACCTCGTCGGAAGTGAACTGTATCTGGTTCCGTTTTGCGAATGGTGGCATGATCAATAAAGTATTATCATTTATTTGTATGTTCGGAAATCCCTTGTCAGCTAAAATCACATCATTTTCTTCCAGTTTGTCAAGCACTCCACAGTCATTGGTTATAAATGCGTCAGTTGCTCTCCCTCCATATCCGTTAGAAATAAAAGTTATTAGTCCGGACGGGGCTATGCCAATTAGATATTTCACCGTATAGCAACTTTTGTAATTAGAATACATATGTATTCGTTGCTCTACTGTCGGTGGCGTTTCTGTGCGTATTTCCGTGCAGTCAATTATAATTCTGCAAGTTGGATAATGCTCCATGAATGACCGTGGCATTGTTTCACGGGTAGCTTTCTGACTTGGGAATATTATCCAGTCCTTTGTTGTAAAATATAAATGAGCAATGATACTGTCAAAAATTCTTGCTGCGGTACGCTCATGGACATTAAAAAATCCAGCAACAGAACTAAATGGCAACCCCGTCTTCAGTTTAACCAATGTAAGTAAGATCTTGTCCTCCAACGGCAGCTCTGATGCCCTGCTGGAGTGATTAGGAAATAGTCGTAGTAACAATGCAAAGACGTTTCGTGACACTGATGTTAAATCAGTCAGCCTCTCATCTGACAACGTTGCAAATCCCCCGAAGTAAACAGATTTAGTGTCAGGTCCAGTCTTAGAATCTATGTATTCTTTTTTAGTCACCGAAAAATGATGAACACTTGTTGAAGCATTGTTTCCGTTGAATAGGCATTGGAAATCCATCAAGTCTCCTTCCCCTTCCTCACCTCCCCCACAAGTTTGTACACTTTTCTAGAATAAAAAAGAAATTAGAAATTAATAATACAGTGTAACTTAAAATGTAGCCAATTAAATTAAAGCAAGTAGCTAACCTCCTTTGTGATAGTGATAACCTTATCCATATGCGGGGCATTGCTGTCTTCCTCATTCCATGTTAATTCTGGAGGGTCTTCAGGCGTATTCAACTCATTCTTCTCCTTCTTCAGTTCCCTGAGGCGGAGCCTCTCATATCGTTTTGAATTGCAGGTTTTTAAAGTGGGATCTTCCTTCAAATAGATTGTGGGGCAGAAACTTGGACTCCTAGGGTCTTCACTCTTCATGCCATCGACGAAGTGCTCGCTGCAGATTTTGGAGTATTGAGATGGCTGCCACGGTTTGCCATTTGAACTGAAAAAAATTTAAATGTCATTACATATTTATTAAAATTATATATAAATTTTATGGAGTATTCAGATAATGATATTATTTATATTTTAAATTATTACTCTTTTCGTTTGACGAATGCGATCCATTTTAATCTTCTCTCCTTCATCCATGGTCTCGAAGGGAAGGAGTGAAACTTAACACCTCTTCCTTGCTTAATTGACTTTGAGTATGTGTTAGAACAACCGAAAACACTACAATTAATGTTGTTACTCATTTTTAACTTCAAAGTTCCGAATGAGAATACATATTTAGTTTAAATTTTTAAATAAGCTCATTATGTTTGGTATATTATCAGCTGCTAAGCTGATGTATGTGTAACTCCGTATGTTATTGTCTGAGCCAGCCACCAGGGCGAAACACTTGCTATGCGCCTGAAGTCTATATATTTTATGGAATTGAATACACTACTAAACTGTCTAAAATTCTCTAATATGTATTCATTGTGTGACTTAAAAAATAAATATGACATGATTTTGCTGATTTCCTCGATAAAATGGCATATAACTGTGTTTACGATGTGCAATATTTTACTACAAAAATTATAATGAGAAATAATTTTTCTAAACTTTTTTCATTCATTTATTATCAGATTTTAGTAACGAATAACAATTATTGATGATTTAATTACATTCTAAAATACCAAACAGAAAAGGTATATTCATTATCGTCCTTATATTATTCACTAGTTTAAACTGCTTATAATATATATATATAGGTTTTTATTGGCAAACTTCATCATTCATAAGTTTACAAATGGGAGTTCATAGATAAATTGAGAGAAAATAATAAATGAAAAATAATAGTTTACAATAGTCAACTATAATTACATAAAAATTGTTAAATTATACACTTTCATCCTCGGCTGTGTCCAACCTTCGCCCCTCGTCAATAGAGAAGCCGGCTCTGGTCACATCCCCGGAGGATAAAAACAACGTAGGTAAAGGTTGACTAGTACACCTATGCATACTGTACTATTGTGGAATACAAATCAGTCTCAATTTCGTCATCAATTTGGTGTAAAAGCAGCTCCCTCCAGGAGTGATATAGTGAATAGATATAGAGTGATATATATTTAGTTGTCTGTAACATGCAATTTCTTCAGATAAAAAACCAATAAACTAATATTCCACTTATATTGTAAGTTGACCCTAAATGTGTTTATGTTTATAAAATAACGCTAAAAAAATCCTGGACTTGTTTTGATAAAATTTCAAATTTTCTCTGGTTAAACTATAAAGTAAATATTTTGAAAAAAAAACAGTTCTGGGGTAACTTTTAAAATGCAAAATCGGAAAAATAATCATCCACTTCAAGGTTACATTTTTGTACATGTCAAGCCACTTTTATATAATTTTTTTTACAATTTTCATAGACGTCGTAGCCACAATTCGAATTAGTTTTGTCAAATCTGCAAGCATTTTTTGTTGTTGTTACGCTATTTTGACACTCCATCTCATTTTTTTACAACACATTTTTTCTCCGAATTTTTTCCCCACTTAAGTTAATGTGATAATGTAGCTAATTATACAAACTAAAATACAAATCTTATAATTTAAAGCATTCAAAATAAGTCATGTGATATTTTAGAACTATTTATTACAACAAGTAATAAAGACACTTCTACCAATGCATTAGTTTTATTGTTATTACTTTCTTAATCAATAAATTTTATACTTCACTTTGTACTAACAACCACAACAAAATCATATAACTTAAAAATTAAAAACTCACAACATCAAAAACACTTCCTTAACACATATTCTTAAATTCTAATTTCAAACACAAACAATAAATCATTATGCATGTTACCCAAAATTCACCGATGTATTTCATTAAGTGTATAATTAATCACTGCAAATAATAATCAATTACCATTTATTAACTTGCGACTTGAGCAAGTTATACAGGACATCCTGTCCGTCTGTCCGTCCGTCTGTCCGTCCGTCCGTCTGTACGCACGATAACTCAAAAACGAATCAAGATTTTCAAAATCTGATTTCACCAATCGAGACATATGGGTCCCTGCTTGGATGAGTTCGTTGGTCAGTTAAATCGGATGACCCAGGTCCAAGTTAGGTCAAAGGTCAAAAAACTTAAACATAACATTATGGGCTCAAATTTGGTGGGTAGGTAGTCCAAGTATAGAATCACAGTTAACCAAAGTTTTAGTTGACCTGACCTAAGCACTTCGTCCCCAGGGGGCGTCGAAGGTCACAACTAAAACATGATCTCCTATCTAAACGGTTCAATCGATTTCAATGAAACAAAGAAGGAATTGTTATTATCGAAAAAGTATTATTATTCATGTTAAACTGGCTAGGATTGTTTTTTCACAATTTCAATCAATAAATCATACAATTCCTTGAATCATTTTATCCAGCTGAATATATTGCGTATGAAGTAAACAATTTAGAAGCAATTCAATCTATTTAAACTCAGTGCGAAATAACCAATTATTTTTATTAAATATAATAGCAGCCAGTTTTCAATATACCGTTGTCGGATTTCAATTACGCCAAACAAATTATTTTACATCATCTTTAATTGAACTTTTTATGCAGTTTTTCACGTGAATAAAAATATAATTCTTCTATCCTTGTAAAATTCCATAATAAAAACTATGGGCAACCAATGCAAATAAGAAAATGTTCCAACAAGTGTTACAAAAGTAAAATGTAATTTTTCACGTTAAAATATAAAGCTTTCATTTAATACTAAATTGTTAAAATTTACGTCGATACCCAAATATATACCTGTCAACATCACAAAAAAGCTTGTGTGATATTGAATGGGTATATCAAACAACTGTAAGTAAACAACACCATCGTCGATTTTCAAGTGAAAAATGTTGCTAATTTCACGTGAACTCCAAGTCTCATTCATCAGTGCATCAACATCAAAATTTTCGCGATTTTTTAAAATATAAATTAAAAAGGTGATATAAGCAACATAACAACTGGGTATACTCTTGATATCCAAAAAATAACTTTATTATTCGCTAATTCTTTGTACTGATTAACTCTTTCACGTGATAACACTTTAATGTAGTAATATGTAAATTTATTCAGAGATTTGCAGTTTTTAAAAATGCCCCGACTAAAGAAAAAAAGCCAGGAGAAGCGAAACACAGAAGCTCGATTACGCGTTCTCAAAGCACGAGAAGATGATGAAAGGCGGAAAACTGAACAAGCAAAAAACACTGTCGCCCATCGAAAGGCTCGAGAAAATGACGAACGGAGGAAACAAGAACAAGAAAAAGACACAAACGCTCATCAAAAGGCTCGAAAAGATGACGTACTGAGGAGAAGAGAACAATTCAAAAACACTGCAGCTCACCAAAAAGTACGGCAAGATAGTGAACGCCGAAAAAAAGACCAAGCAAAGAACACGGCCGCCCGTCAAAGAGCTCGAGAAGATGAAGAAAGGAGGAAAAAAGAACAAGAAAAGGACACGGCCGCTCACCAAAAGGCTCGGGAAGACAACGAATGCCGAAAACGAGAACAAGCAAAGAACACAGCTGCCCGTCGAAAAGCTCGAGAGGATGAAGAACGGAGGAAAAAAGAACAAGAAAAGGACACGGCCGCTCACCAAAAAGCTCGAGAAGATGAAGAACGGCGGAGGACTGAACAAACGAAGAACACTGCTACTCGTCAACTGGCTCGAAAGGATGACCAAAAACGATTCAATGAAAAGAAAAGAGACAGCGAAGCTCGCCATCGTCGACGATTGGACCCTTCTTTCAGAACACCTGAAAAAGCAAGTGATAGTGCCCGAAAAAGGAAACTAAGGGAGGATGAGAACTTTCGCGTGGAAGAGGGCAAATCAAAACGACAACGTCGGGAGCTTTTTGAAGAGGATTTTGAGTCTCTTTTAAAAAAATATATGGCTCTCATCAGACTTGCACCAACTTCTGTATGCTCATGCTGTGGCTGTTTGTGGTACAAAACCTCTACTACTTCTGTAACAAAAGAACAGTTGACTGACAAGGGCTTATCAGATGACATGATAGACAAGGTTCTATGTACC
>JAQFXM010008445.1:0-10652 GCA_034693345.1 Entomobrya multifasciata | reverse complement strand
GCAACAGAGTTTGAGCTGCGTCTCACCAATTCTCTGTCACTTGCTTCTTGCCTTGCCTCGTGTAAAGTAAAGTAATTGTGTGTGTGTGTGATTTATTGGAAAATAAATTGATTTGAAAGTTAAATATTAATTGTGTTGTAGCTTCCGGTTCCTTTTACTGATAGACAGAGTTATCTTTGGGATACGAATATTCTTCTGATTTTTCATTGTTTTAATTGAGTAGTTTTGTGCATCATAAAAGCATAATTCTAATCTCCTCTTGTCGTCTACATTTCAGCAGATAGGAAGACTTGGGAGGAGACACCATTCATACAATTAATTGAATTGAAATTGGAATACAATAGTTGCAATCAAAACTTTACGATTATTGCATATTAATTTTCTAAAATTTAATAAACTGTATTTTTAAGTGACACATTTTGACATAATTAATGTCAAATGATGCACGTTTTACTTCTGGAATTTGATACTTTAAATGGTCTACTCAACAAATGTATACATACCAGAAGCAGGATGCATATTGATACTGATATACTCGTCAAATTCTTTACGCATATTATAAACACGGAATATTCTTGTACCTGAACTCTAAAAATATTTGACGAATAGGAAAACTTACTTCATCCACCAACCAGTAACCTGAATGATTGTCACAAACATATTATGGACATTGAAAACATCATTAAACGTAAACAATGACAAAAAACTTCGAAATGGCCGTTAGTTTACAAATTTTAAAGATGTTTAGTAACCCAAGCATTTAAAATGCGGGTTGCTCGCTTTATGTGTGCATTGTGCATACCTTTGCAATAAAATGTCTACTCTTGAATATATTGCGATAATTTAATACGATTGAGTATTCCCATTTGCATTTATGGGTAATCGCAATCACAGCAGTTAGAGGCAAACGGACCTGTGTCACCTACCATTTTATTTGACTGCTTGCGTTTTGAATTGAAATAGTTTAAATGCATAAGTATGATTGTTCATCATTATTGTTGCGGAATAATGCTCTTGTAGTCAGACAATAAAATTACCAAATAGTCAACAAACTTCATTACACTGTAAGCCAACCGACACTAAATGCGTCGAACACCAAATTGACCAATGTACTAGTATGTACATTTTTATTTTTCTGAGTGACCGACACACAGAGAGCAATTTTTTCTTCTTCTTGCAACACCTTGCATAACATACATAATATATTGGTCATATTCTGTGTATTCTTCTAAATTATTGCGTATGAGTTATCGATATTGCCTTTGGAGCTCATGATGATACAATTTTGAACTTAGATTTCCTTTCCACCATTAAACCATTAAAATACATTTTAATGCCACAATTGTTCGCTGCAATCGAATTAATCTATGCACACTCAAAGAATTCAATGTGAAGACCTTCTCTGAATAACCAAATATTATGACATTTGTGTACCGACCACGACCGGCATTTAGACAAACCAGCATGAAAATTATGCTTAGGTTTGACATATTTAGGATTTAAGGGGCTTTTTAAGATCTTCCCTTTTTATGCTTCAAAGGAAGCAAATTTTTTAGAGTTTTTTATTGCTCAACTAAAATGAAATCTTAAGGACAGTACAACACACAACTATAAAAATGGTTTAAACTTTAACGGTACGATTGTTGTTTTTGTTTATTCTCATTGTTTAGTTTGCTCCGACTCTAAAACCTTTTATTGCGTACGTAGGTACTGAAGGCTTTCAATGCGAGAAGCTAAATTATCCGCCTGGAGCTTATGACTATGACATTTAATGTAAATTGTTATCTAAGTCATTAAAATATGCACAATTTTTGTTCATAATAAAAAGCTACGCTAGTTTACAATTTATTTTACGAGATTTAATAATTAGGTATTCTCTTCGCGTACTTTTCCCATGTTATAAATTTTAAAGTTAATGTGCTTTATAAGTTATTTTGAGATATAAAAGCATACCTAAGTATTGACTTAAGGGATGTGAACGAAATATTTTTATAGTACCGACCTCATGTGTTGCAGTCTAATTTTGTTTGCTTTTTATTGTGTAAATTTGCATTGTATGTGACGTTTCAGTTGTATTTTATGTCATTAGCAGTAATTTATTTTAACCCTTCAAGGAAAATATTTCAATAGCGGGGGAAAACAAACTAGCTAAACGTGACATTAAAATATTCACAAACATTATCATAGCAAGTATGAAGAATGTCTTGGGTTGAATCATGATTCATGATATATAGGTTCTCATATTGGATATACAAATATGTATGTGTGTTCGAATTTAATCGTATATTATATGATATGATAATTTATAAAATTGTTTACTACGTAGCTGTTTATTTTGAGATATTTCAATAAAATACTCGTGGACATTTACAGATAATTGATGAAGTTCTTTACCACTACCATCCATCACAAAATATGGTTTCAACAATAAAAAGAATGATTTTTTTCGTTTTCTACGTAAAATACCTATCGGTCCTAGTTACTTTTTTTTAGTATTATAAATGATAAATCTGAACTTTCATAAGCATTTGTTTAAATTTAATATTTTCTAATATTTTTTTTTTTAAAATCATTCATCCTTTCCAACACTGGACTTTGAACACAAGTGACTCTGTTTTCCAGGTTTAAATCTAACTTGCGGGATGTACAGCATGTTTTGATAGCCTGCTTCATTAAATTGCAAATTAAGTTTATGTAACTTTAAGATTGTATGCAAACAAAATCTTGTCATCTCAGTAGATAAAAAATGGTCATTTTAGTTTTTAAGATTGATGATTATGGTATGTGCGGCACAAAGTGATGAAAGGACAAACTCGTGCGTAAATGATTGAAACAATAATTTACCTACATGATTTTTGTTTAAAAAGTAAAAAAATGACGAAAAAATATTCGTGGTGCCTAGACTCATGTCGCAGGCCGTAGGCCAAAACATAGTTTGCGTTGATTACTTAATAATGTTGTTGATTTACTTGGTTATTGCATATGTAGGAATGGGTTACTGCAAGAGTCCCTTGTTTTTGTAATGATAAGCTAACAAAAACATGGGATTAACCTCATCATCCTTAATAACATTTTTTTCTAAATGTGATTTCGAAAATCAAATATGTACTCAACTTTCATCATTTTGGCTTCTGTTTTCACATCGGCCCAACGGCAAACTGTGAAATTTATGGCCATTTGCTGATGATATTATAGTTAAATTGTTTAATTAAACTTGGGCCATCATTATTGGATAATGTACGTTGTGCTGCATACACGTGCGTGCGTGCTAAAGTACGAATTACGTTATTACGTACATAGCACATAAATCTGAGTTTATAAAAAATGGAATTGTGACTTAATTGAAAACCAGTAAGATTTATTCAATTAAGGAAAAAATGGCTGAAGTCTTATCCGCCTACACTTTACATGCTATGAATTGACCTAAAGTCATTGATCTACACATGTTAATTTTTTAGGATCCGACGGCCATCTTAAATTAGATTTGATTATCATGACCTGATTCACACATTCTACTGCAGTCATGCTGCGCTATGCAATTATAAAAAATATAAAATACTCCAGTCTAACTGCATAACTGCGATTAAGTTCCAAAAAAATCATAAGGTCTCAGTCTCAAGTCAAGTTTACCAATTTGATAACATACATTTTCTTAAATTTGCGGTGGGAAAGTCATGAGGGGGCTGTCTTTGATGATGACTAATACAAATGCCCTCAAAATTACACGAGTGCTGTAGTTTTTTACGCATTTTTTAATATTTGCACCCAGCGACTTGTGTTTACTTTTTATGCACACATCTTTATAGCTAACAAAATGACAACCAGCATTTTTGTTATTTGTATATTACTGCATTTTAATTGGCTAAAAAAGAAACAAATTCACAGAATGGATCGAAATTTTTTGTTAACGATGACGCTGATTACGACAAGGCGGTGGTCATTGTTGAATGAATGAATGCCGTGTATGTGGCAGCAAATTTATAACTACTGCTAATCAAAAAGCCACACCAAACGTCATGCAATGCAATAATATTTGGGTTATGTGGACCAGCCTGCTTGCTGATTATTATTGGCTAGTTAAGTTGACATTATTACTGTACTCCTACTACAGTTCAAAATTACTATGCTATAAATCTTTTCAAATTACCTTTTGTAGGATATTTGTGGTATTGAGATAAATCTACAAAAAAATCCCACATTATTTGATTACTTCTCTTTTAATTTGGACTTTTTACTGTCATATCCGTGTATGTGAGCCGAGCAGACAACAACTTCTGTTTAATGTCATTACCTATGAACATACCTCCCAAGAACTTACTTCAATTCAACTCAAGTCAACATACCTATCACAAAAAGTCCCCTTATCAGATCTTCATAAGAAGGGCAAGATCCATGTTATTGCTAAACTGTTTTTGAAAAAAATGATCGCGGATCAAGGTGGGGTCTGTTGCACAATAGCCTAACTGCAACCGTGTGCAGATTATTCCTTTCAAAGAAATACAAAATATGGTGATCATTTTTTAGGTCCAAGATTTTATGATGGCGAGGATTGTACACATTATAATCATCACGATAATGGCACTGTAGCAATTGATCGCATGTGTGATAATCAGTGCGATACGATACACAATAGCATTGCATAATGAATTTTATTCAGGTAGTCAGTCAGGCTGCATTTGAATTGAATCTTATTAAGCAGTATAAAAAGTTCATTGATGACAGTAAAAAACAAAATGGATACATACGATTCATGCGAGAAGAGGATCCGCCCTCCCAATTGTCAATCCAGAAGCTAAGAAATACGTTAACAATTTGTCTGCACCTCATCACGTGATTTGCCAATTAACTTGCTTTATTTTTTACGAGGTTCTTCAGGTGTTATTATATGCGTCTATCCAAAAGAACAGACTACTCAAGTGTCAAGTATTTTGTATCTTGACAAGTTGGTTTTGGGAAAACACTAATAAACCACAAAAATCGACAACTTCATAAGATTAGATTGATTGTATGCACTATTTTTTTGTAAAAGTCTGGCCGCGATATGTTTCAACTACCAGATTTAAATAATTCAAGAATTTACACTTAAATTTATGAAAAATATGCAAAAAGTTAATTGGAACACTCCTCACCTGTAGAAAGTGTCTGTCGATCTATATGAATAAGATCAAATTATGCATTCAAAATCTTTAAAAACCAAGTCAAGGTTAACAAAATGCCCACAACGATGTGCAACTTTTGTGGTAGGTTGGACTCAATGAATAGTAAATAAAATGCATCGTTAAGTAGTTGTGATACAAATTGTAAGAAATTTGCAAACTCATGTATTGCTTAATAGCAGCAATAAAAAAACCAGTAATGCGCTATCAGAAAATTAATTTAATAATTGATGAAGATTTATTTGTCTTTCATTAATGAAAACAGATTTGCTTGCATATTTGTCAGCTTTTTATAGTTATTAACATGTCTACATTAAAATCAACTGCATGTATAAAAAGTGAACTTTTATTGTATTGTTTTAGATGCGTGATCCATCCTCCGGTTCGCCCGGAAGACCTGATTGGGTACAGAAAACTCATGCCACCGTCGGGGGGAATGGAGGGGAGGACGTGGAATGTGTAAATACAACGAAATTACCTCCATCATCATCGTCGTCAGTCATAAGGCACCGTCAATGTCAATTAGTTAACAGCCGCAATAGCTCTACCATGACTCTCAGTAGAATAGTTACAGTTGCTCTTCTAGTCCTGTGTTCATTTCTTGTCGAATCCGCGTCTGCAGCGGAAAAGCGTGTGGTGTGTTACTACACAAATTGGTCCGCATACAGACAAGGACCTGCAAAATTCCTTCCAGATAATATTAATCCCTACTTGTGTACTCATCTTGTGTACGCTTTTGGTGGTCTAACATCAGATTCGGGAATAAAGCCATTCGATAAGTACCAGGATATTGACAAAGGTAAGTCGAGTTACAGATTACAGATAATGGTGTTGATTAAATAAGAGAAATTATAATATTTTGAACCTTTTGTTCTCATTTTCTATTTGCAGGCGGGTACACCAAATTTAATGGCTTGAAAACATACAACAAAGCTTTGAAGACATTGATTGCAATTGGAGGTTGGAATGAGGGATCAAGGAGATTTTCTAATCTTGTGTCCAATAGCGAAAGTCGCAAGACTTTTATAAAGCATGCCATCAGATTTTTGAGACAACATCACTTCGATGGACTTGATCTAGATTGGGAATACCCTGCCTCCAGGTTAGTTTCAATTTTCATCTCACCACTCTTCATATTTTACAAGATTTATGAAGAAAATTTGATAGTAGTAGACATAATATATTCAAATACATTTTTATAATAATGAATGGTTTAAAATCTGTAAATGAAGCTCGTAAACTAAAACCGAATGAATGAATGGATAAAAACCTTACAATAACACATTGTAACACTTTTTCAATTTGTTTTTACAGGGAGGGAGGTGTCCCTGAGGACAAAAAGAATTATGCTCTTTATATCAAGGTAAGAAAACATTTTTCTTAACTCAAGTGCAATGTTTAAACACAAAATGTATCTCCCACATATCATTCACCTAATAAATCATCAAGAAATTCATTAAAATTACATTAGCTATTATAAATCTATATCAAATCTATTATTTAATTGTTATTGTGCGTATCCAGAAAAAAGGAATTGCGTGTGCCACGGCTTCAATTTGCGACGAAATTGGCCGTGAATGTCACACGCAGAATAATAAGATAGTACAGCCATTTATTGCAGGATATTTCTCATAAAAATACTTCACGTTTTTATCTCCATTATTTGAACACAACACGAAAAATTACTTTTCTGCTTTTGTCCCAATATAATGTCCCACAGCTATAATTACCTTAAACCTCTTCATATAATAATAGAACAGAATAGTCATGGCATGAAATGAAGACGTAGTCTTTTGAGAGCTCAGAAATAACTTTTTCTCGTAATGTAAAAAAGAGTACAAATGTTTACTGAAATTCATAGGGCATATATTGGAAAATACAATTATAATTTAGTGTTCAGTTCAGATTCAAATGGCATCGTCCTTTAGGTATCGTTATGTATAAACTGTGAGAAACCTTAACCTGAGATTAGGAAAGTTCAAGTGAGAAGACAACAAAACACGTCGTTTGCTTACCTTCGTAATCGTTGTAAAACCGTTTAGAGGCATGTGCTTAAACAATGCATTGTAAACTTATAAATTAAGACGATGCACAAAGTAGTAATAACATATATATAAATACATAAGTATATTATGATAAACTCTACTCCCTTGAATATGAAACTTTTGTGATCAAAGTTTTTGAAAAATTATCCTCGGTAGGCAGTAGGTTTATTATAAATCCAAGTTCACATACACACAAATAAAAAATAATATGTTATGCTTATGTTATATAACACGACTTCCCTTTATAGGTTTAAGATGTTTAAATGATATAATTTAATAGTATATTGTATAGTGCAGTGCATTTCTATTCCCATTTGGAGATGACACGTAAGAAACATTAGCTTGTGCTTCGTACACAATAATAGGCAGAGAAACAGTATTATATATGAATTTTAAATGAAAAGGGAAAATTATAAGTATACTTTGTGATTGTGAGCATTCACAAATAAACCTTTGACTCACCTTTGATAAACCTCTGCTTTGATTTTCATAGTTTTATGTAGTTTCTTTCGCGCGCAGGTTAGCGAATTTATTTAATAAGCATTAAGACATTAAGCAGAAGAAATGAATCGTCTTTATATTCAACAAGTTGCACTTAAATTTCACATGACTGCATAACATAGTTCATGAACACCGACAACTAGCTGTCGTCATATTCCGTTTTCGCGCAATCAGAAACTGAACAAGTTAAATTTTACTACACATAATACAGAGCTAAAGGCCCCTGCACTTTTCAAGAGTCAGAGTTTCCAAACATGTACAAAAGGGATCATTTTTAGAGAATAAATTTAGTTTATGGCATGATTATGATGACAAATGAGCTTACATCGAAGTGCTCTACATGTTTATTATAAAATATAGTCAAGAAAAAGAAGTAAGATCAACAAGAATCGTTGACATTTGGTATTTTCAAACAACTGCAAGTTTTATAAATTGAAAAAAATAGCTACAAAATCTAAAGTTGCACGGTAACTTCATTTAGTAAAATCTGTGTGGGCTTTTGTAGAGTAATTGGATAACATGATTATGATTATAACATTTTGTTCAAAAGTCAACAAAGTAGCTTTGTATTGTTTTATGTGTCTGTGTCTAACAAACAGAACTTGCGTTATTAATTATAACAGTTTAGATTGCTATCACTTTTACTTTTACCTGCAACATATTGTCATGTCGTACATTGTACACATACCTACATGTATGTATGTATGTTTGTTTGTAACAGAATCCCACGAACAAACGACACACAACTTTGATCATAAACTGCAAATTATATTTTGCAAACTGTGCAAACATTTTTTCCCCTAATTATTTTCATTTTTAGTGGCAAAAGTAAGAATTTTCTGTCTTGCAAAAAACACGCCCTTTTTAATGACGAGTAGCCCTTTCATTTATTTTCAACCAAAGTAAATAACTTTACTCTGTTGTCTCACAAGTTGTGTAAATAAAAATTCATAGTTAACTTAATGTGAGTACATATTGTGTATTGTATTTTTTGTAGCATTAAAAAGAGAAGAGATACTTTTTAAAATTCAAGTGAGTGGAAATGGAAGCTTGTTTTAATGACTTTGTATTTGTTTTACTGATTTGTTTGCTCTTTAATGTTTCAATTTTAGAAATAAGGATAGCCGGATGGTGTACAGTTATTTTTTATATTGAAATAAATCTGTTAGTTTTTCACACGTTTTTGTTTAAAATTACATACATATAAACGAAATAAATGATTGGAATGCGTATTCAAGGGAGCGGTAGTTCTTTTAACTTTACTTGCTATTTTATTTGACATGAGATACAGGCGACAAAATTGGGATCGCTACTGTATTCAAATAAACGTGAATGTGAGGAGTGGGGACTAAACTGGTCTCATAATTTACCTGAATGATGTTCTACTTTACTTTATGACTAAAGTAGACACTAAGTAAGCTTGAAGAAAGAAGTGAACTAGACTAAAAAGTCAAACTGAAGTTAGATTGGCAAATAATGGGTTCCTTCGTGACGAGACTACTGGCAAAAATCTATATCTGCAGGCACACTCCTTATTTAAAGAATGCCCGATGCTGTGCGCAATAAATGAATTTATTTTACATTATGAGATTACACGAAGGTAGCGTCATGTTTATTAGGTTTACAAATTATATGCATATATCAGCTTAAAAATGAGTTCTGTTTCTCAAAATACGGAAACCTTGGCCTATATGTATCATTCACACCCTTTTTATCGGCTTTTATTTGATTAAAAAATGTTAGATTATGTGAACAACTCAGTAATCTTTTTGCTGATGTATTCTCAGAAAACTTCATCAGGCTTCTACAAAATATTCCAAATTGATGCTAGACAAATTCCTCTACACAATACATATTATAATCATTCATATGTTATGAACTAAATAAGCATGTTTTTGATATTTCAGGAACTCCGTGAAGCTTTTGAGGAAGAAAGCAAAGCAACCGGAAGGACCAGACTTTTGCTAACGATTGCTGTTCCAGCGGGTATAGAATGGATTACAAAGGGATTTGATATTCCAGTTATCAATCGGTAAGAATTTCAACAACTGACGGTTATGTAAATAATTGATATGTATTCTTTTGGAAAGGGTTTTTACATATTAACGCAGTTTTGTTATTTGTATATCAGCCCTCAGCCTGACCGACAGTAGGTCTTACTTTGGTACTTTGTTTTCATACATTTTGTCAAGCTATGTAAATAGTAAATTAAAATTCAGATACGGTAGTTATTTTTAATTTACAAGCCCACCTGTGCATTTTAAAACAAAAAAGTAGACGCACCTTGTCAAATGAGCTGCATGCATGATTTGGCAACTGCAGGAATCTGAATGAATTTAACATTATGTAATACACGCATTGTTACTGCCACTGTTTGTTTGTGAATTTCACATTTTTGCCACGCTCCATACATTCAACATTGTTTACACAAGAAGCAGCATCGCCTTACCTTGCAGGCATTTAGTCGTTTTGAAAGTAATTAGTATTCAAACGGTTCCTCCAATTGCAAAAATAACAATTTAAATTATTCTTAGTTTAACATATTGTCAAAATGTATGACTGTGTGTGTATTTTTACTAATTTTACTTAACGGGACACGTTGCATTGTGGCCCTTGAATTATGAGACTAAAGTCAATTAATGCGGATAGCCTTTATACATAATGTACTATTACTTAACCAGCTATGGAATGTACAATCAACAATTGGTTAGTTTGAAATGGTGACTATTTCGAATTATCATTACCTCTAAAATAGTTGACAGTGTCGCTCTACAGGGCTTCCACCATAATTACCTTCACTAAAGTAAATGATGCTGATTTTTGAGAAGGTTAGATGCATTGTCTGTTGATTTCTCCAATCCAATCTTGTTAACTTTATTAACTTGCGACTTCGAAGCAAGTTATACAGGATATCCTGTTAGTCTGTCTGTCCGTCTGTTCGCACGATAAC
>JAQFXM010008444.1:0-10653 GCA_034693345.1 Entomobrya multifasciata | reverse complement strand
AGGTCGTGTTTATCTTTGAGGATCACGATTAACTCTGTAAGTTTTGTGGAACATTTAACTCCGTTGAATTGTTTAGATTATTCGATGGATATGGCTGTTAATCTGTTGCTTTTAAGGAACACAAATTAATGCAATTGTAATTTATAGTATTCGCTAGTAAGCTTGAGCATGTTTAAAACATAGTTAAGAATATGATAAACTTTATTAAAATTAAACCAATTTGTCGTAATATGAAGTTAGATTTGTATTTTCCAGTCACTTTAGAAACAGTTTATGAACATAAAGTTTTTGTCATACGAATATGACAGTGAAATATTTGTGCACTTTTAGGTTTGAGCATTTAAACATCTACAAATATAAATAGAAAAAATATTATTTTCATACAAGCATTGATGTCAGATCCGTAATTTACATACTACATAACCTGTATCTACTGAATTTCAGCTTTATTCTTAAAGTTTAAGGGTTCTTGCTTTTATTTCAGTTTTAAAATATGATTGATGTACTCGTCACAAATATTTTATATTACTCGATGAACGAATTTGAGTTGGAATACAATTCTAATAAAGTGTTGCTGGCTATCTTTTGGTTTCAGCGCAAATTTTTCGGGAAGGTAAACATATTGAACATAATGAGCAACAAAAGTTCGGAATGTGTCGAGAAAACTGTGTTGTGGAAATAATTTGCTATCTTTCAATTTTAATGTATTTCTGCCTACTCATTAATACCAACGTTTATTAAAATGTTTATTTACTCGCGATTTTTTGTAAAAAAATCAAAACATTGTAAAACATTTTGATACACTGACGAAGTTGCCCTCGCTAGACACCATGACTTCATTTGTTATTGAAATCAGGCCCAAAAATAAAAACAATCCTAAACAAAATAACCTTGATATTGATTTATACCAATAAATGTATACGTAAGTGATTAGATGTAATACTCAGATCAATAAAACATAACAATGAGTGCATTTTCAACAATAATTTAGCAGCATTTAGCATGGTGTAACAGTAATGTAGCCTATTTCATACTACATGAGATTCTTTGGTTCATAACAATACCTCATTTTAAACACACTTGTTCTCATATTACATCCAGTTGCGACTTTCCTTGAATCCTTTCGAACAGAATTCATACTTGTAATATAGGTAGTTTGATTTCTCATGTTTCTCATTTGGAATTTTGTTGATTCAGTTTTCTTGTGCAAGAAACACTTTTCGAGCTTCAGGTCAAGATATCTTTCATGTCTTGGCAGATATACGTGTGGCTTGTGCAGAGAGATTTTAAATATGTATTTATAACTGATGGCGAAAAGTTTTAGTAACCTTATATGAAATGAGATCGAGTTTTGGTCGTGAGATTCTTGTGGAGAAAATTTAATTTGGTGTAATTTAATAATTTTAGTAATTATATTATTCAAGAAATGTTGGTAACTAAAATTTTGTGTTGCTTTTAAAATAATGTTGGCCCCATATATAGTATAAGAGTTTGCTTTCCCTGCAAATCACTGCAACGTTTTGTAACAAGTGAGCTTGTTCTCAAGAGATGATTCAGTATGAGTATAACAGTTTTAAAAACATACGCACGCTTTATTATAATTTTGAGTTTTAGCTTACGTTTAGTTTGAATGAAAGTACATGGTATCTGTCATACAATATTGAGGCAGCTTAGCTTGACACTACATCTTTTTTCATAGTGCTGAGGTTCTACTTCGACAAGTTATTAAATCATCACTTACTCAAATTGTACATAATTCAAGTATCCTCATTTTCTCCAGCACATCCTTCCTATATTTGCAAGTCGACTCGTCAGTTCACTTTCAGACTTTCACCTTGCAGTTTATAACTGCAGTGAATTTTGAACTCATTTATAGATGAATATAGTACCTACTGATTTTATTGTTTAATCAGGAGTTATTTATTGTACACGTAGTGACTACAAATGCTAATCAAAAGCTGCTTTAAAGTTATTGCAAAAAATATTTTGTAAATTATAACCAAGAACGTAATTAGGATAGGGAAATAGTTTAAATATTGTCCAATTCACTTAAGTACAGTGACAGTGTAACATTCCACAATACATGTTATTTCTAGTACTTTTTAAAAAATCTTAAAGGTTTTAAAAAGCATTTTATGGTCACCTAATTCTGTAAGGAGCAATTGAATACGGTGGCATTATGGAACTAAACACTGCTTTGACACCTTTTGATTATGATACCGATACTGCAAACAGCACAATACAGCAAAACACACCTGATATGCTTTCAAAAACGTTTTTTAATTTGTTGCTCAGTATTCTAGTCATAATATGGGCTCTCGGGTTTTTGAAGTTTGTATGGGTTAGAATGTATTTTTTAACTTCAAAATCTACTTGCATTTCAGTTGAATCTTAAAGACGATATAATCATAATATTTGATGTTTTTTTTTAAATTTAGATCATCATTGAAAACGAAAGGATAGGGTGGAGGAATCCTCCTAGGGCTCCATTAAACCAGCCACAACGCGTTCATGTTTTTACTGGTGAACAGCGAAGATCCGGTTAAAATATTTTTAAAGACTTGTGTGTAATGATTTCAAGACATTGTACGACTTTCTTCCAAATCTGGATGTCATCTGTCAAGCTTCAAATTTAATTAAGCTGATTATGAAAAACGATCGTTCCATTTTATACTAAATATTCAATATTCATTTAAAACACAAGTTTAAGTTTCTACTCAATAACGTAAGGAACAGTGAAAACTTCTGACTACCAGTCCCATATTATCACAGTTCCGCAACTACAATTTTCTTGAATTACAATTACCATTACAAATTACATGAGTGAAAATAATTCAATTACTAATTAAATTACTCGATTAGTTTGGATCTTCAATTTAATTACAATTTTAATTACACTCAGCTCACCAAGTAATTAATTACAATTTCAATTACATGTAATTGAATTATGAAGTGCATTTAATTACAAATTCAATTATACTTTCTTTATTGTTGTTGCTTATTATAAAATATGCAAACCAAAGAGCACCTCACGATTCAAATTACAATTTATATAGGTAAAACAACAGGTAATCATTAATTATACTTTAAAATTGTTAGTTTTTCGAATAAAGTATCTCCAAGCCTGCGTCGTTTCGGGTTGAGAATCATCCCAGAAAAGCTGAACATTCTCTCCACTGGAGCCGAAGAAGGCAATGCAGTATTGTATTTCTTAAAAACTGCTAAAACATTAGGATACTTTTGAAGCATGCTAAAACCATTCTCCGCGTCCAATAAGTAATTCAAACACTCTTGTCGAATAGCAGATTCAAAACACTGCTTTTCTTCCAAGTTTTCCTGAGTGACCGGACGTTCTTCGTCTTCGAATACAAAGAAAGTGCTGGGTGTTCTTGTTGCAACTGACTTAATCTCTTCTGTCGTCCCTTTCTCCATTGGTTTACATTCAGCTGTTACCAAAGAAATGAACATTTCCTTGTTCACTTCACGTTTTGATGAAGGAAGCCAACGCAGTTTAAATTGTGGATGACAAATGGCAGCTATAATTGCATCTTTCTTGTTGTCCAACAGAGCTAAATAATCAGCGAATCTCTTTTGGAATCCCGCTAATAATGCACTGATTAATGCACTGCAATGCGCAGGAGGTGCTTTCTTCAAACCTTCCAGTTTAACTTGAGTAGTAAATATTGTAGCAATCAATGCTCCAAAATAAGTATGATGCTCACCCTGCAACACGTCTAATGCTCCAGCCAACGGTTCGACAGTTAAAATATACCCTCTCAAGTATTCTTGCTCGACTAATGATATTTTGGGGATATCAAAGGAATCACACAAAACACCAAGTTTGTTTTGATAACTCATTAACTGTTTCAAGCTATCATAAAGGCTATTCCATCTGGTTTCTCCAGGACGCTTGAGCTTTCCCCCAATTATTTTTTCGGCTTCTTCACAAAACTTGGTCGAGCGAGAAATCTTATTCCATATTTTATTACATTTCGCAAATGAGGCAGAATGAAGCTTAGAGCTCATCTTTTTCACATCAGAAGTACAAACTAGGTTCAAAGTATGACTGGCACAACGCTGGTGAGTTGGCAATGAAGTATTCTTCCCTTGTTGATCTATTTCAAGAAAAATTTCATCCAAATCAATTGCTTGTAAATCTTCATCTTCTTCTGTGTCGTCATTTTCGAGAGACAGGGACTGTGAAATTGGATCTTCATCTTCCACCTCCATGACCTCCATCTCAGTTAAAATACCTTCAGGGGCTCCAAATTCCTGGAAAGCTTTCACGAAATTAGCTGCGTTGTCGGTTACAACTTTAACTATTTTTGATACTGGTAAATCGTATTCATCAAATATTTAAGTTAAAAGCTTAGCTATTCGATCGTAGGTATGAGATCCTTGAAACCTACGACAGGCTAGGGCCATTGACTTCCGCTGGAGATCATTGTCGATCCAGTGTACGGTGACTCCCATAAAACTACGAGACATTCCTTTACAGGTCCAGGCGTCGGCTGTTACACAAACAAAATTTACGTTTGCTAATATAGCTTTTATTTCCACTTGGAGGTTACGGAATGCTATGTCGATTTTTCTTCTTAATGTATCCGCCGAGATAACATGAACATGAGGATTTATTGCGGCACAAAGATCTCTAAATCCTTTTTCTTCCACAATAGACAGAGGATGCATTCCTTTGACAACGAATTTCATAACAAGTTTGTCAAACTTTGAAAGGGCCTTGTCTTCGTTTTTTGTAAAGCCACCAACTACTTGCAGGGTAGAATTTTGTGTCTCCTGAAATGTGTGTTTTCGTGAGCGGTCTTGTCAAGTTCAAACTGGGAACTCAGGTGATCATGATGTCTCTGTGGAAAGGGTACAAATTGAAAATTCAGTAATCATGGCATAGTTGAACACAATTGTAAAAACAAGGATTCCGTTATTATAACTTACTTTAAAATGCGTGACGAAATTAGATGTCACTGTCAACTTTCCTCGGACGACTGACTTCGTTGAGCATATTTGGCATTCAGCTGAAATGGAACCAGTGACGGAGTCCTCGCTGACGATTTTAAAATATTGACCATTTAGTATAAATGGTATTTTGGACGACATTTTATAAACAATTTAAACAACAATGTGATCGTGTTCATGGGTACTTGCGATTAATTACTTAAGTTTTTATTTGAAAAAAAGTGTTTAAAAATTTGAAATTAGCAGTGATCTGATCTCGCCGTGTATGCTGATGGAAAAATGCAAGCAAAAAAGGTTGTCATTCCACATGTGAGTTGTGTTTGCATAAGGCAAAATATTCATGAACGGAATTTTCATGAAACATGTTTAGAATGTAATTGGTATGTAATTGAATTTTCTGACGAAATTAAATTACACTGGTCAATTTCATGGTCAATTACAATTACATTTGAAAATAAATTCAATATTTTCGTTCAATTACAATTACAATTTTAATTACATCCAATTATTTTGTATTTAATTAATTACAGTAAATAATTACAACTTTTTTCGTGTAATTTAATTGTAATTAAATGAAATGTAATTAATTACACGTAATTGGTGCGGAACTGTGCATATTATCACTATTTTAAGGACCACGAGTTGGGAAACTAATGCAGTCATGTTTTAAGTGAACAAATTTATTATTTTACTATTGACATCACCGATGTGGACCAAAATTACAACAAAAGTATCGTTTTTTCCGGTAAGACACATTTAAGTCCATTCTGGCAGGTATAATGTATAATTAAATATTATTTGGTCGAATAAGGCATTAAGTTAGGGAATTTAGTTAAAAATCATTTTTCATCATCAGCAGGCATGTCTATAAGCAGATGGTCGAAGTAGCAGAAATATTGCACCTACTGCATAGACACCTCATAAAAGGTATCAAAACATACAAATTGCAGGATTTCCATTCTAAGATGTTGTGCATATGAGTTTTTACTGCTTTCCCCATGACACTAGCACAAAGACTTCTGTATATTGAATAAAGAAACATATACTGATTACATATCAATGAAAGAAGATTTATTTGTTTGAAATATAAAAACATAAACCGGGTTTATTATTAATGAGAGTTTAAATATTTTTAAAACAGCGGTCTAAAATTTAAGCAGATATATCGAGGTGTTTTATACTGTGCACATTATACTTTCCAGATTGACGTATGTACGTCAGCAAGTCATTATTGATCAGCAATCTGAATAAAGTGAACAATTTACTTCGCATAACATGCATGCACTATAAAAAAGTAAAACGTGGGTATGCTTATTGCAATGAGGGCACCCTTAGTTCTAATTTTCATTTTCCGCTTTCTCCCATAACGTAATTATGAAAGAATACGGAAATCAGGAAGTGTTTCTCGCTTGCTTGGGATGGTTCATTATTTGTGTTTGGTGTTTTATACTCACGTTAGACATTGAATGTGACCAAGCGTGCAAACATTATTTTATACTTAAAAGTACATTGTGTATTTGAAGAGAATGGAGGAAATAAAACGTGTAGGATTTTTCAAAGAAAAACTCATAAAATAAACTATGCATCATTTTTTACCCATGTTCCAAGAAACAAATTCATTTACAACAAAAAACAAACTACCAGCAAAAAGTAAGCAAAATTTAAACTACCATTTATTACATATTACATTAATGAAATTATGCATTTAAACTTGATTTTGAAAAATCCGCTGTGTAGATGTTTTTGCTTCAATAAATTGGTAACAGCCGGATCGTTTTTGCCCATGAAACTATATTTTCTGATAATTCAAGATTTTGCATGTTGAAATATTCTGGGTCTGCATATTAGATTCTGCTGATATACCGGACATAAAAAGAGACTCTTTGCTAGTCACGTATTGCCAAGCGGAAAACAGCTCAACTTTTCTTGCAGTCGTTACAAAACGCTGTTTACCTTTTCGCAATGAAGGCATACTCTAATTTCCATTTTCCGCTTTCTCCCATAACGTAATTACCTAAGAAGACGGAAATCAGGCAGCGTTTCTCGCTTGCTTCGTAAGGTTTATCATTTTATCCTTGGTATTGTGTTCTCGAGTCAAATTTCGGGTGCGGCCACATAAATCAACACTGACACAATATGTAAAAATTATTGTATACTTAAAAGCACATACTGTGTTTTAAGAGATCGAAGAAAATGGACCTTGTAAGGTTTATTCACAGAAAAACAGGCAACCCTATCGTGGAAATGAACATATTTGAATATTATTGAACAGGAAAATATTTTGGGGAATTTTACTAGTTGAATTATTTTTATTCCTTGAAATGTTTTAGATTAATGTATAAATATTCGACCCTGTAAAATGAGTGGAACTTTGTTGAATGCATAAAAAGTCGACCGTGCATAATTAGTGGAATGCATAATTAGTTGACTTTATGCTTATTCTAAAGTGTGATTTTAAGCTAACAGTAAAAATGATGTCTGTCAAGTCTCAGTATGAAATCTTTTGGTTAGAAATGCTCCTTATTTTCAAAGGTAAAGTCAAATATATTTCATTGGTGTTTTACAGTATTAAAACCTACTACAAAGACATTGGTAAAAACAGAAAAAACACCAGCCAAAATTTTTTTTGAGTTAATTAGCCATAGATCGTTGAAGTCAGTAGTAAAACCGTATTTAGATCCGACTAATTATGCAAGGGTGCTTGCATTTTATCGTGTATGTAATTGTTATGATTTATTTGTGTTGATACCGTTAAGACGTTAAAATTTTATTACACTTTTTTAAAAGATTAAATTTGGATTAAAATTTGATCGACTCATTCACCAGTTCAACGAAAAAAATCAGGTGCAGCAAGTGTAGGCTGGAATCGTTTCCAAAATATTTTACTGAACCTACAAAGAAACCATGTATTTTTTTATTGTGAAAATGTTCGAATTCTCACAAGTTTTATTCACAAAAAATTCGAAACAAAGTAAGTGTGAAAAAGTTAACTTAACTTTTATGTTAACTCATATTTTATGAGTCTTAAACAAAATTGTCAATTAAAATTTCATTTTTAAAAACCCACTGAACAAGTCATGACAAGTCAAGAGAGTGAGTACGTAGATGAATGTGTATGCATCGTATTTTGGTGCAATGTGTGGCACGTCATAAAGTTTAACCATTTTTTCTGACGAAATAGAAAACTTTAGACATATAGTTGCTTGAGAAAAGTTGATCTACTTGGAAGCCTCTATCGAAATATGCAATAAAAATTTTTCACCCATAAGCAAACATGTGACCTGTTTGATCCTGTTTTCCCGAGGGGGTTTGACCCTGGAAGCTGAAAATTTCTGGCGATGGAGTACTTGGCCTGAAGTGACTGTGTGCCAGGTTTAAGGAGAATCGATTGAAGGATATTAAAGGTAGAGCGCACACAGACGGACAGACAGACAGACAGACAACTAAACTAAAATTATAACTACGATGAATCTATTCATGTAGGTAATAAATGTTTCTTCGAATTTTAAACATATATCTACCAATCGCATTATCTTTTTTGTAAATTGATGTTTTTGCGTTTTCGCAGTTATGCAATCTTGTGGGCCTGCAAATATGATTATGCAAATAAACCTGACACTGTGCCAGAAACTCTTGCCACGATGAAACTGCTCTCTTTTCATCTAAGCTTTTCTTCCAGTAGACACGTACTTTTCATTAGATGCGTAATTTCTCTCCTGTCTTTCATTTCTACACTTTTGGCATCCATATTCGCCCTCTTTATCCAAATGAAAAAAATTCAATTCAGAAACCTTAAGATCAAATATATCTCATAAAACAATTTTTAAATTTCTTGTTTCACAAATAATTCACTCTCTTGAGAACAACTTTGTATAAAACACAGAAGTTTTTGGTACATAAGACTTCTTATTAACTGAAAGAATATTCGGATTTATTATTCTTTGATTATTCTAGAGTACACCGGACACTTTGTATTTTCACATTTTCTGAACAACTGTTTCTACCACTCAACTTTCTTTTAGAGAAACAAATAAAGAAAGACATCCTATATTACCGAAACTAATATTGATACCATATTGTCATGAAATGCAGCAAGAAAGCAATCAAGAACAACCAATATTATTTGCTTCACGAGAGAACATCGAGTTGGTCATGATGGTGTCATCGTTATGCAAAGGCGTCTTTTTTATAGTCCTATACTTGTGGACACTATGGGTAAGTTTGAGTATTGTACTGGTTTTATTCTCGTTTCGTTAATATTCACTTCTTTTTTTGATTGAAATAAGTACACTAGCTCAACAGATTTTTATTATGATTTGACCTTGTAAAATACCGGGTTCTGAGCTGCACGAACTATAGTTAAGTGCTACTTCGTATGATATTCAACATTGCAATATTATGGTAGACATTATCAAAAAGTAAAACTTGAAAATTGATCTAAAATTGCATTAACCTTTATGCACATTCTTATTGATGTTTCTTACGCACGCACCAGGGATGTAAAGCGCATGCTCCTGTGGCGATCGACCCAGAAATGCAGGCAGAAAATTGTTTATTGTGGACAGTTCGAGCAAATTGGGTGTGCTTTGTGCTACTAATTCCTGCACTACTTGTTGTCCTTTTTACTGTCGGCATCTTGATTGCATCGATAATCCTGGTAATCGATTTTTTCAAGTAAAATAATTTTTATATATATGTCAATTAGTAATGTTAAAATATTTGTTGCAGTCAACGAACAATTAAATACTACATGTTTTATCCATAAACACGCTACCATTGCATTTCGTTGAGGTCAAACAGTCGCCAACAAGATACCAATTTATTAATTTTGTTTGAATATATCTATCTGTATGTGTTTCAGGTAAACTCTTAATTCTTATAGTTGATACGGATAACATATATGGTATAAGTATGGCAAATCTAAACCTAATTTCGTATGTCCAAATTCAAACAATTATGTTTTCGGTTTTTAATAATTCTTTGGTCAATATTTAACCCTGCTTAAGTTTTTCCGAAGACATATTTTAAAGATTTTATTCACTTGACTAACCGTCGCTACTCCGTATGTAGGTCCAACGTTTGTATAATTTCATGCTTAGCGTAAAATACCAATTTTTTTGGAAATAGATTTCATATGTCACCTGTTTCGATGAGGAATCCTTTTAAAATATTTAACGGTATAAATCGTCGATCGATTACGTTGTTAATGGAAATATGATGTAGTTTATCGACTAAAAATTGTTGTATTCATTTATTCTTCATCATGATTTGTGCACCAATGTACGAATTTTTAGCTTCATCTATGCATATATTTGAATCATTTTGTGACGCGTTGTCGAAAAAATTCGATAAATAGATTTTGTTCGAATAAGCTTGATTAGAGTCGATCAAGGAATTGATATTTTTTATTTTACCACCACTTCCACAGAAACTGCATTTCAAATGATAATTAAATCTTATGAAACCTTATAAAAATGAAGTCGTTTCTGTAAATTTAAGATTAGAATTTTATTTAATTAAAAATAAGATACGGATGTGTACAAATATTTAGTGTAAAGTATTTGTGCGAACTTTTAAATTATATATAGTCGTCACTGTCTATAGAGGTCACCCAAAGGCGACAAAAAAATCGACCCTTATAGTCTTGGACCATTATTAGCTTAGTGGTCATGACCATTATAG
>JAQFXM010008443.1:0-10655 GCA_034693345.1 Entomobrya multifasciata | reverse complement strand
TCAGTGTTCTGCAGAGTTTCATGTTAGCAGTTCCAAGTAAGTAAAAGCTAATTATACCTGTATCAGTCTCAGTCCTTAATGACAGCCATGACAGGGATACTTGATACGATTCTTTGCAATAATTAAATGTATTCGTTTTCGTAATCAGTAATAGAAATGAAGCCAGAATCGATGAAAGCTTTAATCGACTTGACACTGAGATTAGAAGGGTTGGAAGGATCAGAAGACAAGAGGTGGACGAAATCTTGGAAGATATCAAGGAAATGAGTAAGTTTTGTATTTAAAAGAGGTTAACATATACAATATACATGTAAGCTCGTAATAGTGTTGGACGGTAATGTCTAATGTAAGAATTACAAATGTTTCAGAGAAAGCAACTAGCAGCCAAAGTTTAATGATAATCAGATGCTGTGGGGAACTTATTCCGGAGGAACCTCCAAGCAGTAGAACTGAATTGGTTCAACAAGTGTGGCAAACTTTAGAAAATCTAAGTAAGTTTACTAATTTTAATTGACAGCCAAAATGATCAATTAGCTAGCATGATAACTTAATTATTTACTATTCTTTCTTTGACAGAGGTTCCAATGGACATCAGCCACTACAATGCACTACTTCGTGTGTACTTGGAAAATGAGCACAAATTCAATCCCACTGAATTCTTGCAAGATCTCACCAGTAAAGGCATTGAGCCAAATCGCGTTACTTACCAAAGATTAATTGCTAGATTTTGCCAGGATGGTGATATTGACGGAGCGTCAACTATACTTCAACACATGAAGGAGAAACAGATGCCAATTAATGAATACGTGTTTAATGCATTGGTGTTGGGTCACGGTCAAGCAAAGTAAGTTTTTTTTCAAATTGAAAGATGTTTGGCTTGTATGATATATTGTATCAAATACAGTTAGTTAATTTGCTTCTTATTGGTTGGCTTTACTAAATAGTGACATGGAAAGCGCAGAAGGAATTCTTGGTGTGATGAAGCAAGCCGGATTGGAACCAAATGACGACACTTACGTTACCCTTATGACCTGCTACGCCAAGCAAGGCGACATCAGTAATGTTCATAGGATAGTTAAAGAGTGCGAGGAAAAGGAAATTTTCTTGATTGACCGTGATTTTCTCAACGTAATTCATTCATTGGCCCAAAACAATCATCATCAACTTATTGACGAAGTCATGCCTTACCTCAAGAAACATTCTGGTTTTAATCAAGAAGCGACTGGCTTGGTATTCAGACTTGTGAACATTGGCCAGGAAGATGTTGCTTTTAAGATTATCAAACAAATGACTCCAATGATGCGTCAAGAAACTCCAATGTCTTCAGGAAATTTCTTTATCAAACATTTAGTCCATTTAAATCGACCTTCCGAAGTCATTGTGAAGTACTGCAAAGCGTTGCAAGATGAAAATCTCAACACGTTCGCTTTGTCAAGAGCCTGTGAATTCTCTTTGACTGCCAAGAAGTTTGATTTGGCAATGGACTTGTTTGAAGCAGCTAAGCAAAATGGACTTCAAATTAGACAGCATTACTTTTGGCCATTTTTTGCTTCGGCAGAATCCGAGCAAGGTATGGAGTAAAATAAAATTGTTTTTCATGCAGTGAATTTGGAATAGCTTAAAGAATATTTAAAATTTTCATGACTCTTCTTTACAGACATTATGCACGGACTTAGGTGCATGAGAGAAATGGGCATCAGTCCAAACACTGAGACGCTAAGGGAATATATTATTCCAAATATGCAAGGAAAGAAAAATGAACCCATTCAGCGCTCTCTTGAAAAACTAAGTCGTGCGAGTGGAATTTCTTTGAGCAATGTTGCAGGTTCGGCTATGCAGCACCTCCTTTCCCAGAATGAATTGAAACTTGCTGCTGATTTTTGTACGTTATATTTTATATTTATGGTACAATTTTATAGTAAATTATATTTAGGAAGGTGTTCTAAATTTTAAAACTTGTTTCAATTGTAGCAACACAATATCGACTCCGATTCGGAAATCCTAGCATGCGCCGTTCTATAATTGATGCTTATATTAGAACAAAGGACGCTGAATCCTTTGCTAAAATCATCGGTAGTTCCAGTCTGGATGGGGATGACAACGCCCGTGAAGATGTTGGTATGATGCTAATGGAACTGGTCGAAACTATTCGTACGCCTGAAAAGAAAGCGGCATTTCTGGATCCAGTCCTGAAACAGCTTCTAGCTAACGGTTTGGGTCTTTCAAATAGTGGCTCAGAGTTGCTGCAAAATAATTTGGGAGAAGCACTAACACCTGAACTTGCTAATGCAATCGGTCAGTTGACTTCGGCTGATCTCACCCCAAAAATTAGTATTATCAACGATCCGTCCAGGAAGGTTCCTAGTGCCCAAGGGGGCTATGAAGATAAATCGAGTGCTGAACTTGAGAAATTGTTGGCTGATGCTGTTCGAATGAACAATCCCGTGAAAGGAATTAAGAAAGGGCTACTGTACAGTTATTGTCGTGAAAGAAACATAGAAAAGCTGGACAAACTGAAGCAAGATTTGGACGGTGACGGCTTCGTTTACACTCCCGGCCTCAAAGCAATGTTCATGGATATGTACTCTATTGTTGGTAGATTAGAAGACGCCAAAAAGTGTTATGAAGAGTTAAAGGAGAATTTGGAAATGAAGATGGATGATTTGAAGATTTTGCGTTATGCCACTGCTTTGGAAAGCAGTGGGGATTATGAAGGGTGTTTGGATGTGCTCAGAAATAGTCCACGAGACGAATCCCGCAAGCCGTTAGGAGGTGGTCAGCAGGTAACTGTATGGAAGCTGTTGAATTCTGTGGCGGAAAAAAGTTCAGAGAAGGTAAAGGAGATGTTTGATCTCCTTAACGAGAGGAAACTGACACCGGTGAACAATGTGACGCTTGGACCATTAGTGAAAGCGTATCTCATCAAGTAAGTCAAGTAGTAGGGCTTGGAATATATTAATCGTATGGCAAACTTTTGAATTTATTGACTTCATGTGATTTTCATTTGTTTACTGAAGGGATGACCTTGATGGCGCATTGAACGAATTTGAACGATGTGTGCAACAATATCGTGTGACACCCTGGAAGCAGGAATTATTTTGTCGATTTATCAAGCTTGAAGATGCAGACAGATTACAGAAAGTGATGGATTTAAGCACAAGCATTCACGGAGAGGTTAATAGTATGTACGATCTCGTCTTTGCTTTCATTGATTGTGGAAAGCTCCGTCAAGCGAAGAAAATTTTGGAGGTAAGTATATTTGTCGGGCACATCAAAATAAATGTTGGATATGTCTACAACGTGCCAACTAAATTTTAATATTACTTTACTTTTAGACACCTGGACTTCGTGCAAGGAATGACAAGTTTGAAGTTTTCTGCCAGCGTTATTTCCAAGAAAATCGGATTGAAGAGTTGGAAAATCTTATCCAAGTAACAAAGGATCTCATGGACGTAGACAGGAACTCAATGTACTTCTATCTCCTTCAGGCGTACTGCAAGAATGGAAACACTGATAAAGCACTCAGCGTTTGGACATCCATGCAAGAAGAGAATGTACAGCCATCCGTAGAACTTCTTATTTATCTGGCTGATTTTTTACGGAAGAATAACTGTTCGGTGCCATTTGTTGTACCGGACGCTTCAGAAATGATGACTTCAGTGCCTTCATCTACTACTTCACCATCGTCATCATCTGAAGAAAGAGGAAGATCATCTGGCCTGCCCAAGTCAATTACGGAATTTCGACGATGTATTGAAATGAACGAAATCGACAGAGCTCTTCAAATAAAGCAGAGGATGGAGTCAGAAGGTTCCTCTCTTAACATCAACGATCAAAGCAATTTAATTCTGCGGTTGGCAAGAGCAGAGCGTCTCAATGAGGCTTCCCGTTTGTCTGAACAATTATTTGATCAAGGCCTTCATCCTGCACCACGAATACTCCGATTCTTGGTCCAGCGTTTGTCCAGCGCTGGAGATGTAAATGCGCTTGAAAGGATGGAAGATAAACTGAGTTACGACTTGAAAAGAATGGTAATGTTTAATAGTCGACTTTGCGCAGCTTATACTTCTGCGGATCGTGGTCTGGAATATTTCGAAAATGTTATCAAGAAAACTGTGGAAAATGCTAGTGAAGCAAATGTTGGTGCTGAGGGAGCAGAAACTACATCAGTTGGTGATGCACCTGAAGACCAAGAAGAAGTTGGAAACGTTCCAGTTTCAGGATTGATATCATTATTGAGGAAGCATGATACTTTGTTGCGCGAAGGTAAGAACTTACTTTGTTATTATAACAGTAAAACTAATCATATTCGTTTGAAAATAAAATTACTAAAAAAATACTATAAATTACTATATTTTATAGTTGAAATATTACAAACCAAAGCACAAGGAATTCATCGCAGGGCAATCAACAATTCATTATACCTCTATCATATGTCGAAAAAACAGTTCGATCAAGCACAAGAAATTTGGAACAGCTCAGTAAGTCTCGGAAATAAGTTGAAATTTGATTTTCTGTGTAAAATGTTATATTCAATGTATGATTTTACTTTTACAGTTGAAGTCAGAAAGCAGAATTCTATTCCGAACGCTGACTATGGATGCTAAAAGGCAAGGCGATGTAGAGTTAGCTAAAACTTTGGCGTCCCACGTTAAGACTGCAGATAATCTTCCGAACAGAGCAAAAGCTGTTGCTTACACTTGTGTTTTGGACGTTTTAGGTAAGAAATTAGAATGAAGTTTGTCATTTTGTATGTGAATAAAATATAAAATGTAATGACCTCGTTTGTGTTTCTTTTTAGCTGATACCGAGCAACTTGACGAAGCTCTTAAATTTTTGGGCGACTCATTGGACAACGTTCAACTAAATGACTACCCAGTTAGTGTACTTTTAAGACTAAGAGAGTTATCACAAGCGGCGAACAAAGAATTCTCTTACTCAGTTCCCCAACAGAATGAACGAAGAAGCCGTAGAAAACGTAACAGCAGTGATAGCGACTAAATAATTGCGTGAAAGTTTTGTAGTGATCATTATAGTCATTGTAAATTTACATTTTTATGTACGACTTTTGTTTACTTTTAGTGTATAACGTATTTTTATGACAGGTAGTAAAAATGTAGCGTTCCTCATAATTGTTATTTAGGATACGAATAAAATTGCAAGATTTCAAATAATTCGAGGGATCACCTTGTGTCGTTTTATACTTGTCTTCCCAATTTCAACACATTTTATTTTTCATACATGTTTCTGTACGTATGTACGTATGTACACTTGTTTTGTTTGCAAATTAATGAGCACTAACAATGGAAAATGACTGCATATAAGTAACAGCAATAAAAGTACTTGCATAATACCGGAAAGAAGACCTTAACGATAAAAACTTGACGAAAAGGACAAAGTAAATAAGAACCTACAAACTATGTACATAATTGGAACGCTAAACAAAACAATGAAAAACAAGTAAAATTGTCGCTGCTAAATTATAAAGATAACAATAACAGTAATATCATCTAATAGGCACCAATAAATTCTTCGCAACTTAATGCTGACAGCTTCTACTTCAAATAGGCATAATACGCATTTATCATGGTAAGTAAAACTACAAGTCTATTACAACAATTCAATAAATAATTGTGACTGTACCAGTAAACTATTACGATAAAATAGTAATTAAAATTAACACAGGAATAATTATAGTACATGGAAAGGTAGAAAGAATAATTTGATCTGAAAATGAACGATATTCATTAGAATTGGAGATACTTTGAACTGCATTTTAACGTCTAGCAAGTTTGATCCGATTGATGACAACTTCGATTCGATTGTAAATTCGTAAAAATGTCGCAATTGATTATTTTTCTGTGCTATTTTTTTTAGAAAGCGGTGCTTATTTATTCTTGGACAGAGCTCTTCGATTGGTGGCTCGGCCACAGACTAGACCAAATATAAAAATGCATCCGACCACGCTCATTGCTACAATTAGAAAATAGTTCCTACTTGGCGACTCTTTCACAGATATAACGATATCTTGAATGGATTCCAGCTTGGCTGGGGAAGCTCCAGCTATTCGGAATAATTCCGACCTCTGAGAAAGTAATTCTCGGCACTTGGGATGCAGGTAATCACCTTTGACGGTGGATTTTTCCTCTTCTAGTTTACTGTAGAGGCAGGCAACCACTACAAATAGAAAAGTGTTTTGAAAAAAATAAGATTTTTATAATATATGTGATTCTACAAACAAAAGCTACATTTAACTAGATGTAACTTACATCTTCCTTCGCCTGGAGGTACATTATCACAATATCTCAAGAGATCCATAGCACAAGCTTGGTTTAAAAGTGGGTCCGTGTGGATATCCACCATTGTCGACTTAATCAATCTTGCCACCTCAGTCATGCATCGCTGTGTAGGAATTTTGTTTACACGGAAGAGTGTCTTCAAACATTCTTCCGTTTTACCCTTGTCTCCCTCGTCATTCTCTACTCCAGTATCTTTGCATGACATTTGTATCTACGACAGAATACCCGAGTCAACATTACTAACATTGTTACGGAACGACAAATTAGTTTTACTTTAAAATTTTCTTTGAGCTGTTACCTCTGTCCTACAAGCCGCATACAAAATCCCATCCAAGCGAATATCCACTTGTGCCGCTCCTTCCAGTATTCCTTCAATGTGCTCCTTACAGCTAGAAGTCAATCTACTTTTCGGGTTGTTGAATACATCTTTCAAGCAAGCTATAACTCTTCCCTCGCCAGGATGTACATTCCCACAGAATTTCACTATATCCAATTTACATGACTTGTGAAGACGAGGACTCAATCGAGAGTCGGAAGTTTGTTCCTTGAGTCGCTCCCTCACAACCTTTCCACAACGACCCATGTCAAATCCGTCCTTGTCAAAGTGCATTCTCAAACAAAATACCATATTTTCCACTCGTGGCCCATTGCAAAAGTACTTGATCTCACTTTCACATTCTCTCGTCAATGTTGCATCAACTCTAGAATCCAAGTTGACTTCCTGCTGAACATGGAAAAGTTTCTGGTGACAAGCGGAATTTTGAATTATCTTTTCTTCGTTGGTCCTCAAACATTCAAGAATACGACCACCTCCGGGCGTCACATCATGACAATGGGCTTTAATTTGGTCTCTGAAATAATTAAACAATAACAAGTTACTTCAACGATCATCCATGTCCAAGTCAGATTTAATATCTCATGTCTTTAGTCTCTACCACATACATACCTGCATATCGCATATAACGAATTAGAATCTGCCTTGTCGCTTTCCAATTGAATTTTGGATAAAATCAGATAGCGAACTTGTTTCCTACATCCTTTGTTGATCCGCTGAGTTTTTTCGTTTACTGTGTCATCCCGAATAATTTTACTGAGACATCCAACAAGCTGTGACAAAAATGAATGAATAAAACCAAAATTGATTTACGAATTTCTTAAAATGAAATGTTAAAATTAAAAAGTATATATTTACCATTCCAGCAGTAATAGGCCGCACTTCATTGCAAAACCGAACAACACTTTCATGACACTGAGTTTTAAACTTTGGCGAAAAGCTAATATCTTTCAACCTTAAAAGCTGAAGATGCTCCACACTAGCCCTACACTTTTTATTCTTCATTTCTCCCTTGTAATCAATAAGACATTCCAGCATATCCCCATCATCTGACTTTTCTTCCGAGCATTTGTTTTCAATGACATCCTTACAGTGTCTCCAAATAAAAGGGTCAACAGTCGGATTTCTCATTTCTAGCACCGTATAATTACCAACCGCACTCCTACAATCCAGCTCCAACTCATCCAAATGATCTTGCAGACATTCTAATTCTTCTCCAGGTTTCGTTTTATCCGAACATGTATAAGAAAGATCACTCATGCAATTAGACTCTATTTCAGGAATAAGTCGTACGCTCAGGGCTCGCTGTCTCATTGTTTCTCTCACTCGATCAGCACAATATGCACTAACTTTTGGGCCATGCTCTGAATCTGAATCGATATTTCTGAAAAGACACGAGAGTACAATGGGACCCCGGGAAGGGTCCATATTTCCTGGAGCATCTGCCCAATCCTCCTTGGCTCCACAAATCTTAGTCGCATCCTTATGACAAGCTTCATACAGAAAAGAATCCATTGGGAAATCTCTTGCCAAAAAGTACTGAATTTGCAGCAAAGTCATTTCACATTTTTCAGTCATAACACTACTGTCCGTTCCAATGCTAGCATCACTTGATAACAGATTCATCAGACAATCCAATACACGATTTGGAGGGACTCGGTCACAAGTTGACTTTTGCACAACTGGTTGACAATTTTGCAGAAGAACGGGATCCACTCTCCAGTCACCAGATACATCAGAAACCTTGACTAGCCTCTCAAGCTCTGCAATGCACTGATCGGCAATTCTCTCGTCATGATTTCTGGCTTGTGCATGGGCCATTAGACAATGTATGGTTCTTCCGCTAAGTCCTTCTCCAGCACAGAAGCGTTCCTTATCCTCCTTGCAAGCACTTAGCAGTTCTGGCGTCACTCTAAAATCTTCCAGCAAAGCTCTTCGATGCTCCTTAATTTCTTCAACACAATCTCCATTCAACTCCTGTCCTTTGTGCGCTTCATTTTCCAAGCAAAGTAGAATCTGGGATAGTCTTATGTTTCGGTCGCTGCTGCTTGCATCCCGACGACATTTAAACTTTTTGATTTCGTTTTTACACGTGGAAACAATGCCACTTGCGCGATAATCTTGCCATCCAAGACGCTGTCTTCTATAAAGCTGTTCACGACAGTCAGTGCTCATTTCTTCGGCAAGTTTGTGTTTCAACAAGCATTTGTACACTCTTCCATTTCCTGCTTGGACTCGGGAGCAAAACTTTTCCCTGTCATCTCTACATGAAAAGAAGAGAGCACGGTCTAGATGGAAATCATCCATTTGTAATTCTGCGATTCGAAGTATTTCCACAGCGCATCCACCAGATAATTCTTTAATCCTGTTTGATAAGCATTCTATGGTCTTTCCTTGTGAATGTGGGAGCTAAAAATATAAAAAGAAAATATTTTAGGTCGAACTCTGTTAACATTAAAACCACACTAGCGATGCCATTATAAATGTATATTCATGTTGTTTAATTACCTTTTCCATATGCGGTGAAAAATCATTGCGGCCACAGCGGAAGCGCTCAATATCACTCTGACACTTATCAGCAAATTTCTCAATAAGTTCATAGTCCCCAAAGATAACACCTTCCAGCCGAGTGATGAAACTTTGACATCGCAAATTAGTAATCTTGTCCTTATTATCAATCACACATGAGACCATATTCATTCCCGGCTTTCTCGCAGTGTTTGTGCAATCAGCTAAAGTAGTTAGGTCATCCCCACACTCTTTTTGTGCCAAAGAAAGGAATCCAGTGTCCTCCGTAATACCCTTACGATAATGCCACAGGGCATCATTACAAGCGTCTGATAGTTCCTCCACTGCATTTCTCTGAAAATCAAAGCATATGTCAAGATTTAATTTTCCTACATAAGTAGCATGTAGCTTTTGAAAACTTTAAAATGTATCTATTAAATTACCTTCTGATTCATAACACATTCAAGTACATCCAAATCCTCCAAGTTTTGCGGTTTCCTCCCACAAAGCCTCGATATCTCTGACTGACATGCTGGATTAGTGCTTATATGACTAGTATCGGCAGGACCCCCATCTAACGAATTCAAATTAGCCCCTCCATCCTTCTGAAATGCGACTGCATTGGAAATGGACGTTACAATAAAATATAGCAAGACTGTTCCAATAAACTGGCTATTTAAGTGCAGTGAACGTGTTCCTTTCATAATGGCTAGGTTAACAGGAAAAACTGCCTTTGTCAGCAGTACAACTTCCAAAGGCCCCATTTATTTTAAAACTCCCAATTTAAAAGTAACCCCTGTAATCCTTAGGTCACCCTTCTTCACAGTAGTAACTCCGGCTCCAGTGAAAATGAAACCAGTTACAGAGCCTCATTAAAAATTATAATCTAGAGATCCACCTCCTCCTCCTCCTGTGATGTCAGAGAAAGATGTCACGTTACCAACAAATCCCAAAATTATGACATTATAAAACGTACACCGTCCGGATAACCAAATCCTACACTTAACTATCCCTTGTCAGTAGTAGGGTCAAAGGTTAAATAGATTAAAGTAGGTGCATTGCATGGGTGAACTAATCAACTAAAAAAGTGTTTTCGTAGTGTTGCTCGTTTACTTGGACAACGTCAACATCAACAAAGCAAGTAAATATGTTTACATTACCTTGACGTGTAATGCTTTGCGGCAGCAGCAGATGAGCAAATAAGATAGTTCAACTTCTCCGCGGTTGTCATATTTCTTGTGGGGCTTTATGGAGCAGTGATACAAGCTTACCAGCTCAGTTTAGCTTTGTTCAATGATCAATGCATAAAGGTTAATGCAATGCAATGAAAAGGTTTAAAGTTTCAAAAAATTTATTGATTGAAAACCCCAAAATCATAAAAGGACCACTTGCGTTAAGGGCCTTTTTTGGGCCAAATTTTTTAAAATTCTGTTATTTCCCAGTTTTGTTAAGCTAACCATGAGAATTACTCCTGTGAAGATTTCAGCTCAAATGGACCACCCTAGCCAAAGTTA